>JAOPUI010000008.1:16931296-16942713 GCA_027123135.1 Urophycis floridana | reverse complement strand
AGAGAGAGAGAGAGAGAGAGAGAGAGAGAGAGAGAGAGAGAGAGAGAGAGAGAGAGAGAGAGAGAGAGAGATAGAGAACTGTAATCTATAAAGTTAAGGTAAGAATAAAGAGAGCTCTACGTGCTATGGGCATGTTTACTACTCCCACTATGTCAATAGGAAAACAATGACAGAGCTCTATTTCTGTACCATGTAATACACACACAGAATATAATGCATATTATATTGTACAGTATAATGTGGTGAACTTTCAATATACTACCATTTACTACATGTAATATATATATACGACATACTATAATATACTACATATAGTGTATATATTTACAATATGCAAGAGACTTTATAGGGCTTGCATCATGGGATTTATCAGTGCTCAATGTTCCATCATTATGGGCTGCCTGGAGAGAGTTGTAACAATATTAAAATCCTAAATATACTGTATGCAACAACACAGTGAACTAGGCAAATGAAAACTTTGTTTTGACCATGTCTCGCATGAGAAGCGCCATAACGGCACACAATTTCTCGACCGAATTCCAAATCAACCAACTTTACCAGTACTGCGTCACTATTCTCCCGTGCTTCCAAAATGGAGGCTGGGTCACCGCGGTCTGCCGTCGCGGCGTACGAGCCCCCCTGCGCGCAATCACGCCGTGCACGCCGTGCAGCTGGTCACATGTCTCCTCTCGTTAGCCGCTAGGATGAGTGACCGTGAGCAGCCCCGGCCCGCCGACCCCGGCCGACCCCAGAACGTCAAGCCGCGGCTGGAGGACGGGAAGAGCGGCAGGCGGTCCCTGAGGATCCGCCGGACGCGGAGCATCGGCGGCGATCGCGGGGGCAACCGGCAGCGGGCGCGGGAGAGACACGAGGAGGAGCGCGGCACGAGGCGGAGGAGGAGCGAGGGCGAGACCAAGCACCGCCACGCCAAGCCGGCGGCGGCGGGGGCGTCGCCGCAGCGCGCCAGGGCGACCGCCAGGCAGGACGAGGCCGACGTGCTGGACACGGAGTGCGTCGTGTGCTTCTGCTCCTACGACAACGTCTTCAAGACCCCCAAGCTGTTGGCGTGCGGCCACACCTTCTGCCTGGAGTGCCTGGCGCGCATCAACGTCACCTCCACGGAGATCACCTCCATCGCCTGCCCCGTGTGCCGCGAGACCACCAGGATCCCCCACGGCCGCGACCTGCCGCAGCTCAGCAACAACCTGGACGTGTTCCGCAAGTTGCCCCCCAACATGCAGAGGGCGCTGTCGGTGCGCTTCAAGCGCAGCAAGGGGAAGCTCTTCCTCAGGAAGACCGGCGGGCCCAGCGTCGCCCTGCCCAAGAAGAAGAAGCCGGAGGGGGCCCTCGCCGCGGGGCCCGCCCTCCCGCTGGGCCCCTTGATGGCGGAGGCCGCGGCCCCGCCGGCCACCGTGCTGGACGTGGGCCAGCCGCCAAGCAGGGTCAGGGGTCGTCTGCGGCGGTTGTTCAACTCTGACCGTTGCTACTATGTGGTGGTGGCGGCCATCATCACCATCACCGTGGGGCTGATGCTAGTGGGGGTGCTGGCCTTCGTCATCGTGCCCAGTCTAGCCGGACGCCCTCTACGGCCTGGCAATGAAACTGTGACACCCCTCCCACCTGGAGCCGACAATGCAGGCACCGGACTCTGAATAGAAGAAACAAACTCTCACGGACATAAGCCTTGTTTGAAATCGTGCACTTGTAGAAAATGTGAGTGTACATCAAGCTCCCTGACACCAGAATATAATTAATGCACGTCAAAATCAAAACACTGTATTGTCAGTTGGTTGGGCTTACATGATTTACATTATTTTTTCACATGTATATATTGTTTTTTTTTTTTTTTTAACGTTTTTTTCGTACGCCGATAAGACAACAGACCTAAACATCTCACGCCTTATGTCTAAACCAAACCAATCAGAGGCGGCTCTGATTGCTGCAGGGGGGGAAATATGCGGAGCACACTCGGTTTCGCAATTCCGTTCCTGTTTTGCTGGTCGGTAAATTTGGGTTCGGGAGTGCTCCTGTACTCTTATGTAAACCTTACCGTGACATGGAATTATCAATGCAGGCAGGTATGAGAGGATCAGCGTCGTGTCCGCAGACTGTATAAATAATGTGACCCGTGTCTGTGACGTCATCCATTGGTTCACACCTTGCGTTACGGGTGCCGCCGTCCTTGAGATTTTCGCATCGATCAGCGAAACGATTTATATTTGGCACATTGAAAACAAGCACCACATTAGACTATGGCCTAAATACACAATGTGGAGGTGAACTAGCCATTTAGATCAAAACCGAACGAAAAGAAAAAAGATATGCTTTATCTTACCAGAATTAAATAACTTTTCTCCCATTTACTTTGAATGGGGGCGGGTCTGATTGCGTCCAAACACCATGAATAGGCCGTTAGAGGAACTACATGCTGGTTGCTTCCAGCAGGGCTTCACAAACAGGCGGTCACGTCTTCCTCTGAGCCATGACGGTGACTTCGTCAACAAGCAGTATGCCTACGAACAAATAAAGGCTGCGTAATACTACATAGTAATGCTGCCAATACTGTTCACACTGCCACCGGCCAAGGCGCATGCTACTACAACAGATGTAGACGTTACAGCCGATAACCAGCAGCGTCACGGAAGAATAATCTGATTTGAATCTTCATGTCCTCTCTCACTTGAGTCCACGTTACAGAAACCACGGTCGATATGGATGAGTATTTTAACAGGTCTAGATCTAGTAAATCATGAGATGAAGGATGCACAACCTTGCACATGTTTTCGGTTCATATTCAATATATATATATTTATAGGTTGCACATTGTACATATGTATGTCCATGGATATCTAAACAGTTGATTTCAACTTTTAATAAAGAATAAGACAAAATATAACAAAATAGATTTATTTTTTGGGTTTTGAACTGTCTGTCTATTCCAATGTATGGTACTAGTGAGATATTATCAGAGTTTGACTATGTTTGTTGAGCAAGTCATTGTTTTCCATTTGCATTTTCCAATAACCTGTTTGACGAGCTTATCTATGGAAGGAATTTAAGGGAGCTTGAGTGGCCACGGTAGCCGAGCAGCTCTCAAACTGGGCCGTGCTTTGCTGAGCATACACCTTATGCGGGCTGAGGGTAACCCAGAGACAACTGGTCCGACCAGACCCCGGACTTTGAAGTGGGTTTTTGCTGGAGCGTGCGTTTCCTGAAGCTATGACCATGAAAAAAAAGGTGGGTAGGTCCATGGTCACGAGGTTTATTAAAATACAAACCGAGTGACACCTTATTCTAGTGTTGGTGTCAGACATCCTGTGGGATTGAAGAGCCACTCCAAAAATGTCTACTACGGACCTCTTCTATATCAATAAAAGAGGTTGGAATTCACAACCTGTGTGCACAATAATTATTTAAAAAAAAAAGAAAGAAAAAAAAAGAAGAAGTAATACAGCCCTAAATAATGCACTACTATACACCCACTCCCCAGTTGGCTGAGAGTAAATGACGGCACTAGTGTTTTTTGTGTGCCTGTTGGTGCGTGTGTCTTTCTGCTAATTAGTGACTCATAATTGTACAACGCAAACAGTGTATTCTCAATTTGAGCAGTGTTCGGTGTATTTCGTCATGGACCTTTCTATGGGTATCTGTCTATGTGGAAAAGGCTTTCTGTCCTAACGTTGCAGTACCACCGCTGGCCCCCGGGTATGCTTTGCCGTAAACCTTGACCCAGAAATGTGTAATTATTTCCGATGGGGAGAGTTTTATGTTAGACCTGATCAGTAAATGTCGTTGTTACTTAACTGATCTAGCTTAAATGAAACAAGAAAAATAAAACATATTGAGATGGGCGGGGCTTTCTCCGGGGGAGGGACTTCCTCGTTCTACTATCCGGATGTCGTGTCCTTAGTTGAGTTGGACCCATGTTTATGCAGTGTATAGTTTATACACACTTTACCGACCAGCCACTACCTGGTAATCATGGACGACATTGGGTTGCTTTTATTTTTGACAAAGTAAGAAAAGAGTTGATTCTGGTTCTGGTTGTTCCACCAGTTTAACTCTGCTGGCTGAAGAAATGCGATATCTTTAAGGTAAGCCATCGATTCAGTCCACACGATCTTGAGATTCAACCCGGTTTTTCGTCCTATCGTATATCCATGTATGTGTCTGTATATTAGAATATAATACATTTGATCAAATCCCTCGACTGAATAGCGTGCTTGGTAATAAAACTGGACTTATGAATGAGTCGATCTACAGGTGATCGTGTTAGTGGTCGTCAGTTCACTGAC
Organism: Urophycis floridana; assembly: GCA_027123135.1. Lineage (NCBI taxonomy): Eukaryota > Metazoa > Chordata > Actinopteri > Gadiformes > Phycidae > Urophycis > Urophycis floridana. Next base: position 16,938,418 of record JAOPUI010000008.1, on the reverse strand, counting down.
CCCCAGCCCCCATATGGTAGTAAAAAAAATACTTTTAAGTTTAATATTACTACTCCACCGAATACTACTTTATGAATACTGTTCTACAGATTGCTACTTTATTAATAACAATCCACGGAATATGACATTATTATAAAACTCCACAGAATACTTCTTTATTAAAACTACTCTTCAGAATACAACTTTATTAATAATAATCCACATCATATTACTTTGTTCTAATACTCTACATAATGTTAATTTATTTTAATCCTCCACAGAACACTACTTTATTCTACTCCACAGAAAACTACTTTATTAATACTACTCAAAAGACTATTACCTTATGCAATTGGATATTATTTAATCGTGTGCAAATGTGACTATTTAAATGGTTATGATTTATGTTTAATTTTGACCTCTAACTTCTCTTTTCAGATGAAGGCTTGTAGAAAACTCGGAAGCTAGACATCTGATGGCCGGATGCCCTCTGAAAGCTTTCCCGCCTTCTCCTCCCACCTCCTCTCATCTCCTCCCACCTCCTGCTCTACCTCCTCCCAGCTCCTCCTGCTCCATCTCCTCCTTCTCCCACATCCTCTTCCCTCATTCCTCCATCTCTCCCACCTCCTTCTCCTCCTGTTGTGCTCCCTGCTAGTTAGACCATGTTGCTTAAACGAGGTTCCCTGATTATCTGCGGTGCGTTCCTCTTTGTCTCCTGGAACGCTGTCCTGGTTCTGCTGCTGCTGGGCCGCACCCCCCCCATCACCCCTGGTGCTGGGGGCGGTCCCGGCGCCAAGGAGCAGGGAGTGGAGCTCGGGACCGCACAGGGGGCGGAGATAGGGGACGTAATGGCGGATGTTCTGCGCATGGCCGACGCGTTTGAGAAGGAGCTGGAGGAGCAGAAGAAGATCCTGCGCGAGATCCAGAGCCACCGCTCGCTGTGGGGGGCGGGGGGGCTGCCTCCGGCGACACCCCCCCTCCCCCCCACCAAGGCTGTCATCCCTGTGCTGGTCATGGCGTGCAACAGACCCACAGTGAAGCGCTGCCTGGACCGACTGCTGGAGTACCGCCCCTCCGCAGAGCTACATCCCATAATAGTCAGCCAGGACTGTGGACACGCAGAGACAGCGGAGGTCATCGCCTCCTACGGTGACCGGGTGACTCACCTGCGGCAGCCCGACCTATCGGACGTTGTGGTGAGATCTGAGCACAGGAAGTTCCAAGGCTACTACAAGATCTCCCGCCACTACCGATGGGCACTGGGCCAGGTCCTCCGCACCCTCGGATACGAGGCCGTCATCATCGTGGAGGATGACCTGGAGGTACCTGCTCACATTCCATGATGCATCCTATTTAGGTTAGAGATGGTTAGATGAAGGTATTGATGAAGGTGAGCTATAGGTGTTATGTGCAAGATGGTCACATGGGTTGCTTAGAGATGTAGGAAGCTGTAGGAATTAGATTAGAGACAGATACTTAAGTCTAGTTGTCAGGTTAGATTTGTGTACCAGTGTTGTGGTTATGTTTAGAGATGACTGGGGGAAGTTATTGTACTGCTTGTAACCGCGTTGGGTGCCTGTCGTCCTGTAGGTGGCGCCAGACTTCTTTGAGTACTTCCAGGCGCTGTATCCACTCCTGCGGGGCGACCCCAGCCTGTGGTGTGTGTCGGCCTGGAACGATAATGGACGGGAGGGCTACGTGGACCCGGGCCAGGCCGCGCTGCTCTACAGGACAGACTTCTTCCCCGGTTTGGGCTGGATGATGCTCAGGCAGCTCTGGGACGAATTGGAGCCCAAGTGGCCCGCTGCCTTCTGGGATGACTGGATGCGTCAGCCAGAGCAGCGCCGGGACCGCGCCTGCATCAGGCCTGAGATTTCTCGAACTCTGACCTTTGGGCGTAAAGGAGTGAGCCTGGGCCAGTTCTACGACCGCTACCTGCGTTTCATCAAACTGAACTCCCAGTTTGTTCCCTTCACCACACTGGACCTGGCCTATCTGCAGAACGATGCCTACAGGGTGCGCTATGAGCAGGAGGTGTACGCCGCGCCGCTGGTCAGCTACGAGGTGCTGAAGCAGGGTCAAGTGACAGGGGCGGGGCCTGTGCGTCTGCAGTACTCTAGCAAGGAGAGCTTTAAGCTACTGGCCCGCAACCTGGGGGTCATGGATGACCTAAAGTCCGGAGTACCCAGGACGGGTTACAGGGGCGTGGTCAGCTTTATGAGCCGGGGGCAGAGGATCTATCTGGCCCCGCCTCCCGGGTGGAACCACTATGACCCAACATGGAGCTGAGCACAAAAGTGGGGTGGGGCTTAGACCAAAGACTACTGGTATGAACTCTGATCTGATTGGTTAGATCTTTGGTCTGTTTTCTAATGTTTTGTGATTTTGGGGGAAGAGAGAACTCCTTCATCTCTGGTGCCAAAACCACTCAGGTCTTCTTCATGATGCTAAAATAATGTCAATGTTTAGTTTTTTTCACAATCCAGCTGTGATTCCCAAGGGGCCTTCTACTTTGCTAATGGTGCACAGGTGAAACAATGCATGAAACGTCATGCCCATTGTGACTGTTATTTAAATTATATGAAATAATTAGGAGATTACATGAACTGGTCCAGATTTGTTTATTTGAGTTGTTGTTTGTTGCTAATGGTGATGGGAATCGGTTATAATTGTAAAAATAGTTGTAATTTAATCATGCAATCTACAATCTAATTGTTCTTGTTTTCCTGTGCGCATATTAGTTTACAACAATTTACCAAAAAATTGACGCTCTTGTTGCTGTGCAATGCAAATTATGTATGTTGCCCTTACGTTTCTTTAAATACAAATACTACATAATGAATAATTTGTCTCCTAACTTTTGATGACCCTTTTTCCGTAATGCGGAGATCAAAATTTTTTCTCGGGAGGAGTAGGTTTGATCTACGGAAGCCTCCCTGGACCAGCTGCTGTTTACTTTCTAAATGGGAGTCACGGCTAGGCGGCTAGCTGGTCGAGCTACCACATTAAAGTAATCGCAGGTGTGAGATGGAGGACTGGATCCATCTAATAAAGGGGCACATCGAAAGGCATTCGCTTACTTACTTCACACACCAGCTTTTATCACAATCCGACGCATGTAACTTGATGATAATGCGTTAGCATCTAGCGAGTGGACACACTAGCCCAGCTACCGCGGACTTTAGTTTTATTTAAATATCGCAACTGTTATCGAATTCATTTGAATTGCATTGGCCTTCCAGTATAGATCATATTAATAGACGGCCATGACCGCATATATGTTTTGCTAAAAGGATTGTGTGGAAGGTAAGCAACCTACCTAGCCGGGTAGCGAGGCAGGTGCCTTGGGCTTACATCCCAGTGTGGGGATGGAGCCCGGGGGTTTGCGAGAGAGCCCGGCCGGTTCCGGAGCCTCAGAGCCCGGGGAGTGGAGCGAAGAGGTCCGCGGCGGGGAGGCGGAGGTGAAGACGGGTCTGGAAGAGGGCGAAGAGAACGAAGAAAGTGATTTTAAACCGAAAGAACAAACACAGAGTCATTACGAAGAAGAACTGGACCCTCGTATACAGGTATTTACTACTTCCTTCATCTACTATAGTACATGGTAACAAAATTAACCTAAATACTACCACTGTACCACCAGTGCGTCATGACGGCAGCGGGTTACTGCCGTCTTATTCATTGTCATATGTATTATTATCATACGTAGTAGTCATAATAGTAAAGTTCCAATCTTCTGGATGTACGTAGCAATTGATTGTATTTGATACGCAGGATGAGCTGGAGCAGCTGAACGAAGCCAGTGCAGAAATAAATAAACTAGAACTACAACTAGATGTAAGTAGACTGTACACACTATAACTACACAATATATAGAACTACATTGAATGTGTATACATTCATTGCATCTATTAATGTGTGTTTGCGTGTGTGTACTAATGTTTGTGTAGGAGGCGCGGTCCGGCTACAGGAGGATCCTGACAGAGTCCGCCAGGAAACTCAATGCCCACAGCTCCCAGCTGGGCGGAGCCATCGAGAAGGCAAGGCCCTACTACGAGGCCCGCCGCCTGGCCAAGGAGGTAGGCACACCCTACCCTGCACCACCCTTCACTACACCACCCAACAAAACACCACCCTACACGACACTACATTACATGACACCACCCCACCATCCTACACGACACACCTACACTACCCTCTTCTACACTACACCACCCTACACCACTTTAGCCTACACTGCCCTACACAACATCACAGTATGACCAAAGAGGCAGACACACGCTCTACACCACCGTACTTGACCGTTGGCGTGTAATTGGCTAATTGTGGTGGGATGGCCGTGGTTGGCTGATTGTGTTTGGCTGAGCAGGCCCAGCAGGAGACCCAGAAGGCAGCTCTGAGCTACGAGCGGGCAGTGTCCATGCACTCGGCGGCCAGGGAGATGGTGTACGTGGCGGAGCAGGGCCTCATGGCTGATGGCAAGAATACCCTGGACCCAACCTGGCAGGAGATGCTCAACCATGCTACCGCCAAGGTCGCCAAGCAATTTCCTCGTCACTCAATAACCTCCCCACCTAGCAACGCCCTCCTCGGATCTAACAATCTCCACCCATAGCTACTCCCAACCCTGGCCCCACCACCCCAGCCACCACACGTTCCAACCTCCTCTCCTAGAAGCCATCCCTAGCATTCCCTGGCAATGTACATTCCGAGCAACTTCCACTCCACAGATGATCATATGTGTGTGTGTGTGTGCATGTGTGCAGGTGAATGAGGCGGAGGAGGAGCGTCTGCGTAGCGAGAGAGAGCACCTTAGGGTGACCCACGCCTGCCAGCTGGCGGAGGCTCGCGTCCAGAGTCTCCAGAAGTCCCTGAAGAGGGCCATCGTCAAGTCGAGACCCTACTTTGAACTGAAGACCCAGTTCAACTACATCCTGGAGGTAACTAAGATGAACTAGTAGTCTGATAGAGATAACTAGTAGTCTTGTGGAGAATGCTAACTACTAGTCTAGTGGAGTACTGGAGGTAACAAGTACTCAACCTGCATGGCTAGACTGTGAAATGTGCATAACCAGCCAGCATAACATTACAGTTGTGAGTAAGATAGCAATGAAACTAGTTTAACCTGTACCGTGCAGCAATCTTACCATAACATACAAATTGGTGTGGTGAACTCCGGTGTCCTCAGAGATTTGTGCATGTTGTCAGGCTGTGACCTACCTGCCACTGGGTCCCAAGCCATATTTTAAACAACACTAATGAAGCGCAGTTGATCGGTAGACAATATGATGGTGTGGTAGTGACGTTACTGTAGTCTTATCAGTATGCACAGTAACTGTGGCGCAAAAGATTGGCGAGTGATGTTTCTCCACTGACCCCTGCTTGCACTCTGCCGTAGGAACACAAGGGCCGTGTCCTGCAGCTGGAGCACAGCGTGTCAAAGGTCAAGTCCCAGTACTCCGTCGCCCTGCAGAACCTGGAGCAAATCAGCGAGCAGATCCATGCCCAGAGGGGGCGGGGCTTTACCACGGGAGGCCCCGACACGGCCTGCGGGGGGCGGAGCTCCCCCGTCGGTGCAGAGGCCGATGTGGGCGGGGCCTGCGGGGGCAGCGACCTGCTGGCGGCGTGCAGGGAGAGAGAGGTGGAGCGGGCGAGGGAGCGGGCGGGCTCAGACTCTGCGTCGGTGTTCAGCCTCCAGACCATCGTGTCTGACCTGGGCAAGGTGGACTCCGTGGAGCACCTGGGAGAGATGAGCGATGGGGGGAGCGTGACGGGAGACGTGGAGAGAGAGAGGGAGAGAGAGGAGGGCCCCAGCCAGACGCTAGCCAAACAACGGCAGCAGCACTTCTCTAAACACCACCACCGCAGCTTCAGCCTGTAGGGTTGGCGCGCTACCGCGCTACTGCTGCTATCCTGATGCTATCCTGATGCTTATGCTCTCACTATGCTAGTACCACTACTATCTCTATGCTAGCGTTAGTACTACTACCTCCATGGTGGTATTGGTACTGGTGCTCCGTTTGTGCAGTCCAGATACCCACTACAACTACCCATGATCCCTACTGATGATGGATACGACAACCCCACCCCCCCCCATGAACACTGCTGACGACGGAGACTACAACCCCCATGGTCCCGACAGAGGATGGAGACTACAACCCCCATGGAGCCTATATCTTTAGTGTATCTATCCTCCCTGTAATGCTGTACCTCCTGTGTATATATACTCCTAGCCATCCGATATCTTTAGTGTGTGTGTGTGTGTGTGTGTGTGTGTGTATATACAGTATATATATATCTGTGTTTGCACAGATGTATGTATACAGATGCATGTATACAGCTGTCTGTACAGGTGTGTCTCTACAGGTGTGTGTGTGGGATCAAAGACTGACATGAGTGTTCTAGTTGTTGTTTTTGCTGCTGCTTTCCTGACCCTCTTTATTTTTCAGGTTTTTTTTTTATTATAAATGTATATTATTTTATATTCAAGTACAATGTATATTATTTATATTGTAATGGAAATTGTATTTAAATCACATTGAGCCTTTTTGTTGGAATTTGAAGTGTGCCTTCACACGTTCATTTAAACATTATCAAAACCAACGTGTGACTAATATTTAGTTTTATTTAGACATGTTTCTGGTAAAACACTTGAAGAGATCTTTTTATGTTAAGATGAGCTGTGTGTGTGTGTGTGTGTGTGTATGTATATATCGATAGATATATCTACATCTATATATAGATATATCCATATATAGATATAATTATCCCTTGACTGAACCAAGCTTTGTAAATGAGATGCTACACTGTCTAGTTGCACAGTTGCAGTGTGTTTCGTTGTATTGTGTAGCGCTGTGTTGTAACTCCACATGTAGGATCAATAAACATTCGCTATTACAGTCAATACGTCACACAGTTCCGGGGTGATACGTCATCTTATACTTCACCAAGTCATCCCATGAGCACTCTGGGATACTCTGTCTTCAGCACTGTGTGTAGTCCTGCACTGTGATATCGGACATAAGCGGAGGTGAAACTATGGTTTAGAGAAATCAAACAGGAGAGGTTTAATAATTCAGCAGAGATATGAATATGAAATATGAAGGAAGCAGCACTAGGAATAGATGTATGAGGGAGGGAGGGAGG
>JAOPUI010000008.1:16919659-16931196 GCA_027123135.1 Urophycis floridana | reverse complement strand
ATGTGAGAGAGGAGAGATGTGCAGAGCGCTGTGGGATGTGAGAGAGGAGAGATGTGCAGAGCGCTGTGGGATGTGAGAGAGGAGAGATGTGCAGAGCGCTGTGGGATGTGAGAGAGGAGAGATGTGCAGAGCGCTGTGGGATGTGAGAGAGGAGAGATGTGCAGAGCGCTGTGGGATGTGAGCTTCTCCTGGATGTCCTCCTCAGAGCGGGGTGCCCACCTTGGACGTACACGAAGGCGCTGTGCTCCTGCGGGCCGCGGGACGTGCTGAGCTGCGCTGTGTACACGCCCTCGTGCTCCTTCCGCATGTTCTTAATGAGGAGGTGGCTGGACTCTCCGCACGGCACCATGTCCACCCGGCCGCCCGGACGCAGCTGCACGCCTGCGTCATGGTAACAGCAGCTCTGCTATTAATAGTAGCAGTGTTATGGTGCAGAGCGTTGTTACCAGCTGCTAGCCTAGCACAGGCTAGGAGGCCAGTAGCTGCTAGCCTAGCACAGGCTAGGAGGCCAGTAGCTGCTAGCCTAGCACAGGCTAGGAGGCCAGCAGCTGCTAGCCTAGCACAGGCTAGGAGGCCAGTAGCTGCTAGCCTAGCACAGGCTAGGAGGCCAGTAGTTGCTAGCCTAGCACAGGCTAGGAGGCCAGTAGCTGCTCACTCACCGTCTCTGAACCAGGCAGGGGGGCCCTGGGAGGGGAGGAGGGGGGAGGAGAAGGAGATGCTCAACCTCAGATCCTGGCCCTCCTTCACCCAGGTGGGGGGGAAGAGCGAGGAGAAGCCTGCTTCTTGCTCCTTGACCACGACTGGGAAAGAAGGAGGCAGAGGAGGTGGTGGGGGAGGAGCCAGAGTAGTATTTGAGAGATGCAGAGATGGTGACATTGATGTGGGGGAGGCGAGGAGAGGTTGGGGGGTAGACGGGAAGGTGGAGGAGGTGGGGTGAGGAGAAGGTGGTGGAGGTGGTGTTAAGACGGAGAACAAAGAGAGAATAGGTACAGTATGGGTTAAGGATAGAGAAGGAGGTGGGAGTAGAGGAGGGAGGAGAAGGTGGGGAGGTGGGAGTAGAGGAGGGAGGAGACGGTGGGGAGGTGGGAGTAGAGGAGGGAGGAGACGATGGGGAGGTGGGGAGATGAGGAGGTGGTCAGTAAGGACCAGGTGGATGATGGGAGGGGGCAGGAAGTTTAGAAGGTTGGTGGGGAGTGGAAGGGAGGGAGGGAGGTGGGGTAAGGGGGAGAGGAGGAGGTGATGGGAGGTAGGGAGAGGAGCAGGGTTAAAGGTTTATGACAGAAGCTGTCGTGAGGAACATCCTATCTTCTCATCAAGTGTGCTCCACCAACCACGGCTCACTGACTTCACAGCGCCCAGCACTCTGATCACAGCAGCATCTCCTTCTGTCTCTCCCCTCTTCCATCCATCTCCCCCACTCTCCCCCACCAGCCCTCTCCCACTCCACCCATCTCCCACTAAATTCCCTCCTCAGTTGGTTGAGTCATTAAGTGTGAGAAGCTCTGAAGCTTTGTCTGGTTGGTGCTGGAAGTCTGAAGTAGATGGATGGTTCTGGGTTGGACATGGTTTCTCCGGTTGGTGCTGGAGGCCTAAAGTAGATGAATGGGTCTGGGTTGGACTGCCAGGAACCATGTTCCTAAGGCTCCTGTCATGTGTTACTTGCTGATCAAGCTGTTTCAAATGATGCTCTGTAACCTGCAACCCTCCTTGCTGGGTCACAATGATCAACTTCAGTCCACCACTACAACAAAGTAAAGGCTACTACAAAGCAAAGATCACTTCAAAGTAAAAGTATGGAACAATGGTGCAGGGTTTACTCGTGTTCATGGCATGTGAATATTGAATTTCTGTTGTTGCAGCTGTTCTACTTAAATGGATTGAGGAGGAGAACATGAAGGCTCGTTATGATGAGAAGCTCACCAGAAGAAGAACCAGTCTGCGCTCCATGATGTGCTGAGACATACGGAGGGGGTGAGGGACAGAGATGGTGAGGTGGGAGGATAGAAGGAGAGGGGGAGGATAGAAGGAGAGGTGGGAGGATAGAAGGAGAGGTGGAGGATAGAAGGAGAGGTGGGAGGGTAGAAGGAGAGGTGGAGGATAGAAGGAGAGGTGGAGGATAGAAGGAGAGGTGGGAGGGTAGAAGGAGAGGTGGGAGGATAGAAGGAGAGGGGGAGGATAGAAGGAGAGGGGGAGGATAGAAGGAGAGGTGGGAGGGTGACAAGAGAAAGTAAAACAAGGCAGATGAAATTGATTCTGGTGATGTGAATTATTGAAGTCCTTATTAAAAACCTGTTCATGAGAATATGAAATCTGTCTTCAGGAAGATCTCTGTTCCAGAGTCTCTCAGCACATGAGAAGAATCTGAATCTGAATCAAAGACACTCTGACAGTTCCAATCCATAATAACTACCAAACAATTGGGATTTACATGTTATGATGTACTTTGATATGGAATTCCTGATGCGTTGGTGTGGTGTGTTTTAAAAAATGTATTCCATGTTTTCAGATTAAATGGACTTCCCTGTGTCTGCTTCCCCATCATTTCAAACTACAGAGCTGCTCACTGTCAGAACACAACCAGACTAAAGCACCATGGATCTCAATGGGGTTCGGTTTCCAGGAGAAACCCTGATATTCCTCACTTAGCCAACATGTGGTGTCTACGTTTGCGTAGTTTCTTCCTTTTTTTTGTCCAAACTAAAATATTGAATATTTTAGTTTGGACAAGGCAGCAGGGCGACTCACAGTTGACCAGCAGGGTTCCAAACGTGGAGGCCTCTCCCAGAACACTGTGGGCCACCACCCGGTACTCCCCAGCATCCTCAGCAGAACATCTGCAGGAGCAGAACATAGACCAGCATGCACCTCTTCATGAGGACCAGGAGCATCTCTACCATGTCTCATAGCCGTTTCTTCCTTCAGAGTATTCCATTAGATCTTTATTTGCCCCAGGGCGAATCCGTCCTGCACATGCAGAAGGTCAGCATTTTCCTTCCAGATATTGTGTACAACTGTTGCAGTTCTTCAAAAGTAAACATTCTGTGTTTAAATGTGCATTTAAAGAGATGCTTTCTTGCCCCTGTGGATCCTCAACACAACTTTAAAGTGTGTATCCACACACACATTCACAAAGCAACAGCTGTGTGGAAAACTGTAAGTCATGAGGACAACATGGCCGCCTCCTTCTTCAACCAGCTCATGGAGGGACAGGCCTTCATGTTACCTGCGTATCTCCAGGCTCTGTAGACCAAATGCCTGCAACAGTCTGCGGTTCCACGGCTTGCTGGAGCCAACGTTCAGCTCCACACCGTCCTTGTACCTGGGAGAGGATGAAGAGGAAAACACATTGAAACAGGACTTCTAATGCCCTCATCAAAGGATTTATGATAACGAGCAGATGATTTTATCCAAAGCAACGTACAGTGAGTTCACATGTGGTAAAGGAGCAGGTAGATGAAACACTTTGACTTGACTATATCAATGAAGATTGAGAGATTACATGACATTGAGTAACTTCTATCATCTATCACTGGTGTGGTAACCCAGACGCTTTTGACGTCGATTCTTCCCGACATTTGGAGTATTGTGAGGGGTCAGCAGAACCTTGTCCTAGTTCCTCCTCCAGACAGGCCTCTGTCTGGAGGAGGAACAGGATGTTCCTGGTAGCCGCGGGCCACTGGCTAGGAGGAACTTCTCTGGCTCATGAGTCCTGGGCTCACATTCCTCTCATCAGTACGTCTCGCTGCCACAGGGTGCAGAAAGAACAGTGGCAGGTTGAACTTTTCAGTTCCTGTCAGGGCGGATCTGAGTGTCTTACTGGGAGGGACCTGGACCTTTGTCTCCGCTTCTACGAGTGACAGAGTGATGACTTAGGGATGGATGTGTGATGGAGTGATGACTCAGGGATGGATGTGTGATGGAGTGATGACTCAGGGATGGATGAGTGATGGAGTGATGACTCAGGGATGGATGAGTGATGGAGTGATGACTCAGGGATGGATGAGCGATGGAGTGATGACTCAGGGATGGATGAGTGATGGAGTGATGACTCAGGGATGGATGAGGACGAGTGATGAGGACCACTAGATGTAGTGGTCCACACGGCTGCCTGTAAGTTTAGTGCTGCTTTATAGGAGGATGCAAAGTAGGGCAGTGTGTGTGTGTCTGCATATGTGTGTGTGGGCAAATGTGCATATGAGTTGAGTATGAGCCTATGCCTATGTGTGAATGTGTGTGTGTGTGTGTGTGTGTGTGTGTGTGTGTGTGTGTGTGTGTGTGAGTGGAAGAGAGTATAAGGGTCTCACCAGGTGACGTGTGGAGGAGGACATCCCTGGAGTGTACAGGTCAGTGTGACACTCATCCCCTCCCAGACACAGTGAGCCCTCAGTGGGATGGAGAAGTCAGGCGCCCTCTGGCCCAGGAGCTCCAGGTACTGCAGATGGGAAGCTGCCTTCTCCTCTGCCTGGAAGACACATAACAGCTCTGATTCACAGTCTGGGATCACAGTCTGAGAACAGCTCTGATACACAGTCTGAGATCACAGTCTGAGAACGGCCCTGACACAGTCTAGCACGATTCCCAAACCTTTTCTCATCACAACATGCGGAGGTAGGTAAAGTCCACATGCATGGTGAAACATGAAGCATAGAAAATACTTTAATGCCTGCTAGCATTGGGACTGCAACAAAATGTTTCTACCAAGACAAGGCAGTAGAAATCATTGCTTGACTCATTTGTTCTTGTTAGTTAGTTAGTTGCTGATGGCACATCTAATTTACAGCATTTAACTGGCCACTCGAGCTGCAGTAAGTTAGATCATGGCAAAATGCTGTGAACTGGATTGCAAGTAAGTGAAATATATGATAAAATGCTGTACATTTGAGCATAATATTGGGATGTAATTTGTAATGCAACAATGGGATGTACATAATATCCAGGAATATACTGTAGTTATTTTTATAGGACTTTGCTGGCAACATTTTAAGCCAACTAATTGCTGCAAGTTTTACAGTCTGTCTGTTACAGTGAACCTATGACACACCCCCTACCTGTCTGTGTAGGGCTCTATCTAAAGGTGAGGGCCTACCTGTCTGAGTAGTGCTCTATCTAAAGGTGAGGGCCTACCTGCATCCTAAGGGCCACAAGGTGGGCTCGGGAGCGCAGTGCCCTCTGGGTTCTCAGGACGGTCACCTCCAGCTGCTCCGCCTCGTTCCCGAACATGGTCCACTTGTCCCTGTAGGACGGCTCCTTCCGCAGGAGGCTGTCATGCCTTATGACCACAGAATAAAGAGCTCCTCTTTACAGTCACAGCCAAAAGTACAAGCCTTCATTTTCTTTAAAGACCAGCAAAAAATAAGTAAGTATTCTTTCAAGGAATCTGTTGTTTATTAATCTGCAATAAAATAAACTTACATTATTATAACCTATACTATCATATGATATAACCATAATATCAAACATGTTCATGTTTGTTGATATATGCTCCTCTTTGAACATGTTTTACAGCTTACACATACACACACACACACACAACCCACAATAGGAGATATAAATGTGTGCGCTGCGGAGGCTGGCAGACGGCGGTGATGAAGAGGGGGTGTGGGTGGTCGGAGATGAAGCATGAAGCCACCTCAGGAGGGACACTGGCGCGCTGATGAATGGCGCCAGTTAGCCGCCGCCACCGTCACTCACCGTCGCTGGGTCCCAGAGCACAGAGTGTGTGATTGAGATTTGTCAAGTTCACACGTTTGTTTTGGGCTGCCAGGGAGGGGAGCGCTGTGGCGGGTTGAGCCGGTCATTACAGCTGCGGTGGTGCATTTCAGGGTTTTTTTTTAAGGTTTTTTTTTTTGGTACATTTTGTCACTCTGTATTTGTTAAAGTCATTTAGCTGGTGGTTAAATCCAAAGTTGACTTTCCGTTTTTCAGGATAAATGTGTCATCGTTGGGCAGGTAGGGTGGGCAAATATCTGCAGGGGTCTGTGGGCATTAGGGTTTGGGGTCGTACAAAATCCTTAGGAGAACCTGTTGTATTTGTTGTTGTTTTGGTTTTGCTCTTGGACAAATTTGGCCATATTGCAAAAACTACATCATACAAAGTTGTATAAATTGGCAGCAAAGTGCAATATGACATACTTTTTGTGCATGCACCACTCGTCATGACAAACAAAATGTGGTCCGACATTCAATGGATTCAATGCTGTGACCACAAGTTGACGTTGTAAAAGCTGCAAACTTGGCACACATATACCAGGTGACTGTGGGACTATATGGTGAAAAACTCCCAACAATAACACCATAACCAGTGGAGATATTCAATTTTATGTAAAATATATGCAAATGTGGGATGTGTGAACAGCTATAACTTTGCCTCACAACAACGTTGGCTCGGCTGTCGAAGACGGCTAAAACGAAGACATCCGATGGTATATCCCTGCCAAATTTAAAGTCTACTGTATATCTAAACTTCAAACAGAGTGTTTGAAGTTTGCCCTAACTTAACTGTCCATGTGGAGCAGTGGTGGAGCGTGGGGAGGATGACCATGGGGTTGTTCTAGTCTGAAAGCAACCCAGCAACAGCAAGTTCTTAGAAATCTCATGAAGTACTTTTTTGCCATTTGCCATTTACATGTTTGATGATGATTTTGAGACGTTACCTTCCAGTATACGTGCTTCGATGGCATACTTAGTTTTGGAACATGGCGGCGCGTACACACGCAGCGGCTCCTCTCTCTCCCGTTGAATCTGTGTTTTTATGTTTTTTGTGTGGTGTACAGACGTGCACATGTCCGTCATCGTCGCGTCTATCTGTCCCGAAACACACATACTCCCGTGAGTTTCTGCTCGTGTGGTGGCTAAAGCACATATCTTAACAAAAGTAAGAGGGTTCTGGGAGGCCGCAGTTTGAATGATCAAGACTTTATTATCGCTTGCAGCGAAGCAACACAAAGCCTGAGTCGGTTTGCAAAGTGACTGCCGCACATCCCCCGTGTGCCCCTTTTTGTCCTGTTTTCCAAACATGATGTCATCACCTTAAACATTCCATACCATACAGAAATGGCCCTTCCTTCCTTTACTGCCGGAACCCATCACCACATATCATATAGTCAGCCCATCCTCCCCATGCCTGTTCTGACCACCTCTAAGCATTTAAACAGGCACCTTAAAGATAACATGGGGTGAACCAGGGGGTGAACCTTGGGTTGAAACAAGGTAGGTAACAAGATATGTTCATAACCATCTAGCATATGCAGCAGGTAGATCGTGGAATAGCCAAATAAATCAACTGTTTAACTGTTTAAAAACTTTTTACGTCCCAAATATATAAAAGCGTAATCAAGTGGTAGGCTAGCTGGTAAAGGAAGATGACAAACAACCAGACTGACAAACGGGAGTGCCGAGCTTTTTAACGCGGATGAGCCGTAACATCGTGTTGGAGCTACTAAGAGTATAATGATCATACAGGCCTATGCTAAAATGTAAACATAAATCATGAGATGGTATTATAGCTTGGTAGGATGGAAGACTGAGTATAACTCTAAGGACAGTAGTCAGCGCCACGCGGTGTCAGTCACTTGAGAGTAAACGACGCGGGTCAGTCCATTTCCGGCCAGCGGGGGCGTACACACGCATTGATCGGCGATTGATTTCACCTGTGCCTAAAACAGTGCGGCTCTCCCCTGCGACAATAGACTATGCAATAGACGCGTCTTCTCCCGCAACGTACCATCTGCCCAGTTGATCCGCTGTACGCATCAGTGGTTTGTCTCGTTTCTCTGCGTTAACCAGTATTTATTTGGCTGTGGCACGGCAGATGCTAGCTTGATTTTAAACTGTTTTACATGTTTTACTTAGACTTTTAAGTTTTTTTTACTTGGAGTTTGAACGTTTTTACTTATTTTTTAAAGTTTACTTAAAGGGTAAAGTTTTATATTTCTCTGGTGCGTCCATGTTTAAATATGAACCAGTCTATTTAGCTAAGTTGATGGCAGTGGTTTACACGATGTGTTGGATGCTGGAGTTGTTTTTGTTGTTGTCATGGCCTCGACCCAGCCAGGCGCCATTACAGGACCTGAGGGCAATGACTTCCTGACCTTTCTTTGTTTGTGTGCTGTTTTCTAGAATCGCCATCGAGGTGTGACTGTGATTGTCCAGTGGGTTATTTGTGCAAAATGTCGACTTCGACCACCTATAGTTTTGGATCCAGCATCCCTCCTTGCAAGTCGGCCTGGGCAAATGTTCAACCGTACGCCAAAGAAGAGATGGGTATGTGCGCATTCCTGTGCACAATCTAGCTATCGCTTTTCGCCATAACATTATTCACACCAAATTTGTGCACTTAATGTAGGGTGACTAGATTTTCTAGAACCAAAAACCGGGACACTTTGCACGTGGCCATATTGCGCGTGCATGCGCACCCATGTCGGACTTTGTAAACATTGATGCCCATTTCAAACACACACGCACACCCACGAATTCATGCCATATACTTAAAATTTATTGTGCTATCATAACACAATGTAGGCTATGCTGGTGCTGTGCAAGGCAGCGTCATATTGTCTCGTGAAAACCGGGACACTTGAGCGTCCCGGCGTGCTTCTGTCGGGACTCGGTCAAACCGGGACGTCTGGTCGCCTAAATGAATGGAAGCTAAACGACTGAACCTCGAGAGATTTCATTCAAACTATATTACAAAGGTCTACTTCTGTATAGCCGTGTTTATGTATTTTAAGATATTTGCGATTAAAAATACAACAACAACAAAAAACCTCCCCTAGAGATAACATCGAAGCCTAGCCTTCCAAGTGTGACTCCGCTACTTGCTTTCCCGCTGTAAACTGGGCGCCATAACCGGAGGGTTGGCCGTTCACCACCTCAACTACATCTATCTCAATGATTACGGGGACTACGCACTAGTAATTTCTCGCGTGGAACAAAAATGTCTAGTTTTAAATGGTAGTTTACTTTATTTAGGGATTCGTTGTTGTGGAAAGTTAAAACTAACGCATGCTAAACACATGTTTACAAGATGTATATCTGTGCAGTCTACATTCAACTATATACTACCTAGTTTGCAAACTCTTGGGCTATATCAAGATTATTTCAGATTTGTTCTTGTGTAACTCAATGCGGTACCCTCTCAGCATTTGAGCGCTGCCGCTAGATTGCCTATACTATGTTGTACCTTTCCTCCCTAGACAATGTCATAAGCGAGAAGGGAGACTGTGACCCAGACACACTGCTGCAATGTCCATTTGACAAGAATCACCAGATCCGTGCCAGCCGCTTCCCTTACCATCTAATCAAGTGCAAAAAGGTACGAAGAAGCAAAGCGATTGCCGTTGGAATGGTTTACATTGGGTCGTTGATGCCAATCTCTCATTCACGCAGAATCATCCCAAACTGGCAAGCGAACTGAAAACGTGCCCCTTCAACGCCCGCCACCTGATTCTGAGGCACGAGATGACGCGCCACACTGCCACCTGTGTGGACAGGAAGTCTGTCATCTTAGATGAACGTGAGCCACACTGCACGACGGCTGCTTTTGTTTTTCTCTTTTACTTCAATGCAAACTTTAATGCAAGGCTCTCTGTCCACTGTTTTGTTCTCAGCCTCCAATTCAGATGGCAAATGCAAGTGGCAGGCCCCTGTGAGCACATGGACCAACCCCCACACTGACGAGGACTGGGAGAAAGGTTCCACTCAACTTCATCTCACACCTTGTAGCTTTTTAGGCCTGAGTGTTTAGGCATGCATTACTGTCATTCATCATTGGTTAGTTGATTGATGAGGTTATGATGACTAACAAAGATGCAGCCTTCATTGTGTCTTCATTTGGAATGGTGACTGTCTGAATGGAAGCCATATACTGTAAGGTGCCCCCTTCTTTAATGCCTGAAGCAGAACCCGCTACCCTAGATCTCGTTACGACAGCGACGTCACGGGAAGAAATGTACCTCGCCGACTTACTTCTGATGACGTGTGGGGTGACACTTGTCTATGCCTAAAACGAGTGGCTCTAGATGTGCACAAATAATGGCGGAGCACTCGCCCCCACTACCATGTGACACCTTGTCGTCATGGTTACTGTCACATTGTTCAGTCCTCCACAAATTGCGTGTGTGTGATCGTCATCTTGATGGAAAGAGGGCTCTTGTTGGGCCGGCCTTCAGTTTGTTTTTGTCCTTGAGCCAGATCCACTTATGTGTTCCAGTCCTCAGATGGTCTGTTTATTTTGTTATTGGATGCTTGTGTGGGCTTAACTTGAGGAGTGTTTTTTTTTTTTTTTTTTCTCTCCTCTAGAAGTGGACGATCACGCCGTGCCCTTTGTGTGGGGGACATCGCCCCCCCCCGTGCTGCAGTAGGTGGCCTCAGCGCACCCATTCAAACACGACAATGATGGTGTCTGCTGTTCAACCAGACCAGACCTCGATTAACATACCCAGGCTTAGTTTGGATAACCTGGATCAACAAATACGAAAGTCGCAATCAGAGTTAAACGGTACCACGATGCTCACTTACAATTTGATTTGTCGAGCCAGGTTTTCCACTTTAGTTTCAATGCGCGTTCCCGTAAAAGGGGCGTAACTCAACGTTATTCACCATGACGAAATAGAACCGACTGAGCGAACACGGGCGATGTATTTCACTCAGGAGGAGCAAGATCCACACGCCTTGTCGTCGCTCCTCCGGTGCGCGAGGGGCGGGCGCGTCACAGTGACGTCATGGTGAGTGAGCTGAAGATTGTAGTGGGGGGATGGGGAAGAGGAGGGGAGTTTGGTGAATCGGTTTGGGATCGATTTGTATATAGTGCATACACATTGGAGTCATTTATAGTCTCCGGTGCGCGTGACTGCAACATAGGAATCTACAGAGATCTGCAATCTGTTGAAGACCTACCTGCCCTTGCAGCGCGGTAATATTTAATATTTATTATTTAAAGCCATATGAATATAGCCATATTATTTTGAAAGATGGATATTTGAAGCATCCCGAACACTCCCACCCAGCGTCGTGCCGAAGACCCCCCATTCACGGTAGGTCTCCGTTACCATCCGTTTCAATTATATTATTATTCAGAATATCCTACCCTATCATTTCAGTTGCAGATATACGTCCACAATCAAATCATTCAGTAGCGTAGGCTACATATAAGGCTTACTGAGTGAATCACAATTTTAGTTCTCGTTAGTTGGAAGAATCGCCGAAGGGATTAAATATCTGCTCCAACGTAACGCCGTGAGTTTTGCTGTTCAGAGATCCGGGACGACATGTAAATACAGCCGGCCTGCAGGCCCGTCGGAGCACTTGGCAGCCCCGTAACCCGGTTACCGTTTCACTCCTCCACGCTCCCTCTGTTCCAATCACGTTACCGAGTCGCCAGGCGGCCGGTACAGTAGCAGATGGAGCGATGGATCATTAGGCCTACCTGTAGTTAGATGCACACATAACGCTGAATCCCGACCGTGAACACACACACACACACACACACACACACACACACACACACACACACACACACACACACACACACACACACA
>JAOPUI010000008.1:16815497-16830906 GCA_027123135.1 Urophycis floridana | reverse complement strand
AATCGTGAGACATTTGTTTTTTAATTAAAAGTACAAGAAGTTAATATATTTCTAAACACAGGAAGGCCAGTTTCTACTTATAAATATGAAAAGTTTAGAAGTTTTTATTTATGAAAGTTTCCCATCTACATGAAGATAAATAAAGTTAAGCGATGTGGCGTCTCCACGACTTCATACAAGCATTCTGTCAAACACCGCCGCGTTTGAAACGGTGTGCGGACAGAAAACCATAGGACGGATTTTAGGATTGGATATATTTTGTGCCTGGATATGCATTTTTCCTGCTTCAGCAGTTCGGACTGCTGTTGCCCCCGCCCTCCCCCCCCCACCCATGTTACCAACCCTTTGCTCTTAATCTGAACTGACTTCGACTTTTCTTTTAGAACAACAATGTTCACATCTGGAGAGATCTCACTCAGTCTTAGAATAGCAACGAGAGTGGGATGAGCTTCACAAGGAGGACCCAAGCCTTAACATGAACGCTTTCTCGCTCTGGTGATACATACAAGATGGCCGACACACCGCACCCTTTAGTTAGTCGACAAACTACACCCATACACACTCCTCATTCATAGCCGTACTAGTTTGCATGCATGTTGTCTGGTCATGTAGAAAAAAGGGGCGACCAGGCCCGGCGATGTGTGTTTTGGCAACGCCGGGGTCTTTTTGACCTCTGTAGGTTTCCGTAGTTTTATCCTCTTTGGATCCCCAAGACGGGAGCACCCTGACAGCCTCTTGGTCTGGTTCTACCAGCGGGTCATGGACTGGTTCTACCACCAGATCCTGGTGTACCAGCACTAAGGATGGATCTGCCCAGCAGGTGTCCTCCATGGAAATGGCTGGTAATAATGAAAGGGTGATGATGTGAAACGGAGGCTCCTGTCTTGCCAAGAGGCCAACCCAGTAGAACTTCATATTCTCTGATAGTGGTCTGGTAGTGGTCTGGTAGTGGTGTTAGTGTGATAGTTTCTGCTCTGTGGTTAAGGTTAGGGTTAGGATGGAAACATGTTCCCAGTCCCTTCAGGGCAGCTACTCATAGCACATGGTTTCTGTGAATTACATTTTTCTGGAACATTTTTATTATTAATGATTATTATTGTAACTGCGCCATATTAGTTTGTTTTATTTGTTATTTTTCGAAGATTCAAGATGTATTGTAAATGTTTCTAATAAAACTACATTCGAATAATCAACTGTATTGGCTTTTTCTGCTAAACTGTGGGCTGAATCTTTTAGAATATCGGTCACAAAACCATCATCATAATCGTCATCCCACAATTAACTTTTCTAATTTCACAAGGAAAATAAAGTAAATATAAACACGTACATATAAACATCTATTAACAAATACTGTTTATTTATACACATGCAGTCCAAATATATAGAAATAAGAATTAAAAAAGTGATGTCTGCCTCCTCCGGTAGAGACAGCAGGATGGAAAGACCTCCCAACGCCCTCCTCCATCTCCTCCTCCATCACCTCCTCCTCTCTCACGTCCTTCATCTCCCCCAACACCTCCTTCACCCCCTCCCTCGACTCCTTCATGTCTTCCTTTATCTCCTCAAACAAGCTTGTAGACTTTGTGATCTATTCATCCATGCAACATGACATGGCCCCCTTTCATTCCCTATTCACACTTTAACCAGCAATACTAACCAGCAGAACCAGCTATACCAACCAGTAGAACCAGCAGAAATAGCTTTACTCACCAGTACAAAAGGCTATACTAACCAGCACAACCAGCAATATTAACCAGTAAAACCAGTTATACTAACCATCAGAACCAACTATACTAACGAGAAAAGCCAGTTATACTAACCAGCTATACTCACCAGTAAAACCAGCTATGATAACCAGCAGAACCTTCTATACTAACAAGCAGTTAATATAGAAACCAGCAGCACCAGCTAGACTAACCAGTATAACCAGCTATACTAACCAACAGAACCAGCAGTACTAACCAGTGGAAACATCTATGCTAACCCGTATGACCAGCTTTACTAACCAGCAGAACCATCTACACTAACCAGTACAACCAGCTATACTAACCAGCAGAACCAGCTATACTAACCAGTATCACCAGCTATACTAACCAGTAGAACTGAACAACCATGATGTAATGGTACGTCTGTCTTCCCACCTGTCTGTCTGTCTGGGGGGTGGGACCGGAGGAGCATCAGTTGTTCTGGCAGCAGGAGTTCTGTCGAGGGGGATTCTGGGTGGGCTGGACGGTGATGGGCACCACATTGGACCCGGGGGAGAAGTCTGAGTCACTCCGTCCAGAGATCTGTCTCTGGGACATCATGTTGTAGATGGCTGGAGAGGAGGGAGAATGGAGCTGGGTAACTACTCAAAAATGGCTGCCCATTCAAAAAGCTGACCGACACCCACATGTACGAGCACCAAGTAGTGTGTGTTGTGGTGTATGTTCCTGTTTCACACTCCGAGTAGAGACTTCAGTTCATCCGTCTCTTTGAAATCTGAACTCGAATCCAAAATAATCACCTGAAATACCATTGTCTTTCAATACAATTAGAAAATGCAGTGAAGATAAAATGTTCTCTGCATTCTGCTGCACTGTGCTCTACTGGCAGCCTGTACAGCAGTCGGTCTATCTGTCCTGCTACTTAAACTCCACCACGGTTCACTGGTGGACGGCTGCTGCCACCTAGTGGTGATAACGGGGGGGGGCCTACACCTAAAGCTTCTCACACCAGCACACTGACCTGTGAGAATCGTCTTGAAGGCCAGTTCCACGTTGGAGGAGTCCAGCGCCGACGTTTCCAGAAAGGACAGACCGTGCTTCTCTGCAACAACAACAACAACAACCACCACCACGACGTCGTGTCAATGAACGCCGCTACAGTTGCTAGCCGTTAAGCGAGGCGGGGACCTTTACCTGGCAACAGGTGAGTCTCACCTGAGAAGGCGCGGGCCTCGTCGGTGGGCACGGCCCTCAGGTGCCGCAGGTCACTCTTGTTGCCCACCAGCATGATGACGATGTTGCTGTCGGCGTGGTCCTGCAGCTCCTTCAGCCAGCGCTCGGCGTTCTCGTACGTCAGGTGCTTGGCGATGTCGTACACCAAGAGGGCGCCGACGGCTCCGCGGTAATACCTGTCCAACACGACAGGGGGTGCTAAACACACAGCGGTGCGGGGGGGGGGGGGTGTTTCATCCGCAACACACGTCTCATCCTGGAGGACCGATGGTTCTGCTGCCTTCCCAGATGTGGGGCCGACCGGACCGATTCTAGCCTACTCTGACGTCGTGGGCCTACGTTGTCCCACACTCAGCCCACAAGCCCGGCCCCGGGTTGTTCTTGGTGTGTCATGGGTTAGTTTGGGAAGGGTTAGGGTTAGGTCACAGGCACGGTTTTGTTGGGTTAGGGTTAGGTTGGGTATGGTTAGGGTTAGGCCGGGTTATGGATTGAAATTTGGGTTTTGCCAAGTTAGGTGGCTGGTGGCGCTTAGGCTCAGGGTCCGGGGGTCCGGGGTCAGGGGTCAGGGGTCAGGGGTCAGGGGTCAGGGCGGTGGTTCTTACGCGGAGGTGATGGCCCGGTAGCGTTCCTGGCCGGCCGTGTCCCAGATCTGAGCCTTCACGGTCTTCCCCTCCACCTGCAGGCTGCGTGTGGCGAACTCCACTCCAATGGTGCTCTTACTCTCCAGGTTGAACTCGTTCCTCGTGAAGCGGGACAGCAGATTACTCTTTCCAACGCCTGAATCTCCGATGAGTACCACTAGAGGGGGGAAGAGAGAAGCAAGCGGATCTTGAGCTTCACTTGTTCTTATTTTGTCTTAATTGGGCTTTATCTTCCATCTCATTTTATATCGACTGTGTTCATTTTGTGTATGTTTTTTTTTTCAAGTGGAGCACTCTGTGCATGTTGTTTCTGTATTGTAAAGCACATTTTGAGCAGGAAGGTTTTGAATGAGAGGTGCTCATTCATTAGACAATTAGACATTAGACAATTTCCCTCAGGGATTAATAAAGTATGTCTGTCTGTCTGTCTGTCTGTCTGTCTCTGCAGAAACACAGTATTATTACCACTGCACAAGAAATAAATAGTTGACGCAGAGCTTCATATGCAGAGGGTATGTAGAGTGGCATTAGCAATAACATTAACAATAAAGTTTTAACAAAAGGCTCAGTGCCGCGTACAATAATGAGTACATGACGTGGAAAAAAAAATGTAAGCAGTATCATTTGACGAGGAAGAGAGTGACGTCATCTCGTCCTGTCGGCTCGATTTGCTGCGCGCGCACACACAGCAGGTATTTCCAGTCCGACGGCACCGGCTTGTTTGGGGTCCAACTGCTGAATCATGTCACTTTGGCGATATATTAGAAATATAGAGCCTACATTAAATAAATAAAAAGCATATTTCATAACTTTCCTCATTGAAAGTGCGATATGATCGAGAAGTGGTCACAACTTTGTGAATTAAAGATAGATGTGATCCGAGTCGTCGGCGGTTGACAAGCTATGTGGTTTTAACATATTAAAAAGTGCCTGAAGTGCGACCTCAGTGCGTTGTACTGAAAAACGTGAATCGATAGTTGTCAATTTTGGGTGAATAATTGACTTTTTTCCTCCGTTTAGTATTTTTTTGACAGTTTTATAATGACTGTGGATTGATCAATAGGCTACTCTTTCATAAACATTGCGCCAATTGAAATCTATGAAATGTCGACATGTCTCCAGCTGGTTCTCTGTTAAAATTGTAAATACGATGTTTAAATACACATGCACATTTAAATGCACATCGCGCTCTACTGAGTTAAGGTGATCGAAAAGAGAAAGAACAAGAATGGCCACTCACCTTTAAACAGATAGTCATA
The DNA here is from genome assembly GCA_027123135.1 of Urophycis floridana. Lineage (NCBI taxonomy): Eukaryota > Metazoa > Chordata > Actinopteri > Gadiformes > Phycidae > Urophycis > Urophycis floridana. Next base: position 16,826,067 of record JAOPUI010000008.1, on the reverse strand, counting down.
TTCGTCTTCTTTGGATGACATGGTTCGTCCTCTGGTTCGGACAAGCTGTCTGTTGGTCAGAACTTCAACACGATCCAACTACTGCTGGTTGTGCCGAGCTTGTGACTTTACAGGTCGTTGAAACTTCACGTTGTCGCCTTCACAGTTGACGGCAGCGGTCTAGCAATAACTCTGCCGAATGAATAAAACTCGTCCAAGGTGCTGTTTACTTCAGTATCAACCTCTGAGTAACACTACCAACTTACTATCCTCCAGATTCCTCTTCCTCGCTCTCTGCGGGATCCCTACCACGTCAGGTGAATGGCTTGGTCCCGCCTCTTTCTCGCTCCCATTGGTACACAGAACATCGACACCTGTCTGCATGCGATCATATGATTGTTCCACTTTGCTGTCAACTATTATTGGTTGGTCGTCGTAATTTATGTGACGTGTTGTGTTCCGAGCGCCTCACTATTAGTAACCATACACACTATCATGAGCAGTATTCACTATTATTGTTGTACCATGATATTAATGAATAGTTTTATAGTCACGTATTGCCACAACCCTCAGCCTTCCAAAGACAGAAAGAATAATGGATTGAATAATTGAGTTTGAATGTTTATGGTCATCATGTAATTCACCACTGAAATAAAAAGAAGTTCAAAAGTTTTTTTAAACAACACCACTGAATGACAATCACTGTGGTACACCTGCTAACAATGCTTTCCTCAATATTTTCACAACATACCGTATTTCTACGTTACGGGATTAATCAAATCTATCCACCAATGATGTGCAGAGCCTCAGATGTTTCTACAGCATGGTTTCTTGTCCTCTGCTCTGCTCCTCAGGGACACTGGAGCCCTGAAGTCCCCCTGGATCACCTCCCTGCTGCCCAGCCTCCTGTGGATTTCTGGGGACATTCGGTACACGCAATATTACAATCCATATCATCAGATTACAACCATATTACAATCAATCCATATCATCAGATTACAACCATATTACAATCAATCCATATCATAAGATTACAACCATATTACAATCAATCCATATCATAAGATTACAACAAGATTACAATCCGTATAATCACATTACAATCAGATTAAATCCATATCAGATCAGATATGGTATGGTAACTGCTCTGCCTCGGACTGAAAAGCACTGCATAGGGTGATGAAAATCGCCCAGCGCTGGTCACCGGTTCCCCACTCCCCTCCATTGAGGCTGTCCAGAGGAAGCGGGGCCTGCGTGAGGCGCGCAGCATCGCAAAGGACAACTCTGCACTTATCCGATTTACACATTTTTATGATGCTCACCTGTTATATTGCACTACTGCACTACTGTACACTGTTACTTATTATTCCGAACTACCTCTACAATTACTACACTATCTAGCTGCACTATCTGTTTATTGTTCACTGTTGTTACTGTTTACTGCTCACTTTAATTACTACTGCCACTTTTTCAATATTGCACTACTCATGTATAATACAGCACCATAATACTGCCCCTCCCCCCTTTGCACTTCTGGTTAGAACGCCAACTACATTTCCTTGTCTCTGTACTTGTGCTCTGCACAATGACAATAAAGTTGAATCTAATCTAAAAAATAACAACCAGATTAGCATCCATATAATAAGATTACAACCAGATTATATTCCATATCATCAGAATACAATCATATCATAAATCAATACAATCATATTACAATCCGATGACAATTCATACAACTCATACCTGTCATGTTGGTTCTGTACCTCTCCCATCCAGTGGCACTTTAATCACTCTTTGTAACTTGGCACTTAGCCAGAGATGTTGTATACTAGCAATGGTTAGTTAACCTAGCAGTTGAAATGCTAGAAACTTGTTCTAGTGACTTTCTTACTGTATTAGCAGCAATTAAATGTTTCACCTTCTTATGACAAATGTAGTCTTTGTAAGTCTCTTTGGATAAAAGCGTCTGCTAAATGCCCTAAATGTACATGAAATACCATAAGGATACAATCCACATAACCAGATTACAAACCAATAAAGTGATTAGGAACAGTGTTGCCTTGAGTGTATTGGGTAATCTTCTGGGGTACTATATACCTACACTTAAAGTTATTCTGAATAATAAGTATTGTGTACCATCAAAACGTATAACCATCCTGGGTCGTTTAGCAGCATTATCATGAACATTTCAATACTATTTTCATGAACAAGTTATTTGTTATCATTGAATACCTGACAAGACGCTGTTGAATGCTACCTCCACATTAGTGGACTCTAAAGCAGACGTCTCCACAAACAGAAGATCTTTCTTTTCTAGAGGGAAGGAGATGGAAGTGTTAGAGGACATCTACCTGCAAGATGTACCTGTGAGTGTTTTAGAGAAGGTGTGATTGCTAGTGTTTGGGAGGTGTTTTAGAGGAGGTGTGCTTGCTAGTGTTTGAGAGGTGTTTTAGAGGAGGTGTGCTTGCTAGTGTTTGGGAGGTGTTTTAGAGGAGGTGTGCTTGCTAGTGTTTGGGAGGTGTTTTAGAGGAGGTGTGCTTGCTAGTGTTTGACAGGTGTTTTAGAGGAGGTGTGCTTGCTAGTGTTTGGGAGGTGTTTTAGAGGAGGTGTTGAAACAGGTGTTGTAGGGGAGGTGTACTTGCTACTGTTGTAGAGGAGGTGTTTTAGTGGATGTTATGTAGAGGTCTACCTGCTAGTGTCTTAGAGGTGTCTTAGAGGAGGTGTCGAAAATGAGGTGTTGTAGAGATGTTGTAGAGGAGGGGAACCTGTTAAGTGTTTTAGAAGAGGCAATGTTTAGGAGGTGTTTTAGAATAGGTGTGGTGGAGGAGGTGTTATAGAGGAGGTGTATTATAACAAAGTGTATCTAGGCAAGCTGTATAACGAATAGTACATAATGTATAGTACACCTGTATACAGGTGTACTTGGAAGTGTATACCTGCATACTGTCTGGCCTCCTCCGTGGTTACACTCCGGTCAGACTCCAGGTCCGTCTTGTTGCCGACCAGCATGACAACCACACGAGGGTGGGCGTGGTCATACAGCTCACTCAGCCATCTCTCTACGCACTCATAGGTCGGCTGCTTTGTGATGTCATATACCACTAATGCCCCCACCGCTCCTCGGTAATACCTGAGTAGTAGTACAGTAGTAGTACAGCAATAGTAAAGCAGCCCCGTAGTAGTAAAGTAAGGGTGTAGTAGTAGCTTAGTAGCATATTAGTAGTTGCACAGTAGCATAGCACCATATTGGTTCGGGTTATGTACCAGCAGGCCCAGCACAGTATCTCTCCTGAACTAAAATATTTCGTGATAAAACGAAACTACCATGGTATTAGATATTATCTGTACGGTGTTGACTTTTATTATTACCATAGTATTAACTTACTTATTGGCGTCAATTTGTTCAAGCATAGTATTAGCATGTTTTTAGCATGGTGGTATTAACTTGTTATTTGCATGGCATTAGCACCGTAGCGTACGCAGAGGTGATGGCGCGGTAACGCTCCAGGCCAGCGGTATCCCAGATCTGAGCGCGGATGCTAGCATCGCCAAGCTGTGTGGTTTTTGTGCTGAACTCCACGCCGATGGTGGTGCGGCTGTCCAGGGTGAACTGGTTCTTGGTGAATCGAGACAGCAGGTTGCTCTTGCCCACACCAGACTCTCCAACCAGCACCACTGGAGAGGGAGGGGGGGGACACAAATAATTTCAGTCTTAAGTTTAGAGGGAGGCGTTATGTTATGGCAGAGGGTTAGGTTTAGGTGTGCACTGCAATTACAACAATGATCAAAAGAACATAATGAAATTACCATTTTTGATGTAACATCAAAAACATCCATTTATTGTGTCGCAGAGATATTTTACTTGAGTTAGTAGCTAATGCTGGCCACCCTGAAATACCTCTTTTCACCTCACGAAGTGATTGCCATAACTGTCTGTCCTCAGTCCAACATGAGATGATGCAAAAGTGGCACTGCCCAGAGAGTGTATTCTTACCACTTGTCCATCAATCTAAAAGCACACTGAAAATCCTAATGCTGGCTCTAACTTAATGGATCAGTTAAATGAGCCATGATGGGACAGATTCACTGTGAACAGTAAGCTTTACCCTAAATTCAATGGGTGATGCTTTGGGGGGGAGGGGGAGTGTGAAGGGGCATGCCACCTCTGCCATCAATTTTACCATTTAAGGTACGCATTGCACAATTAAAGTTAGAGTGAGTAGGAAAGCCTTATCCTGTTGAAGAGTGTTATCTCAGACAAGCATTATCTTGTTTCAGAGGGACTTATTAGTTTGATTCATGCAGCAGGTAAGAACAGGTACGGTGTATTAGGTCACCCTGTTCCACTGTAAGACAGTAAGCATGTAAAACACAATGTTGACAGATAAAGGGGGTTTGGGGTCTCTATATTCTTCTATCAACACTATCTTCTCAACGTCTTATCTTCCATCTAATGTATCTGTATTTATCTAATCCTAGCCCTCAGTCACGACAGGGGACAGAAGATTTACTACCATATTGAAAGACGGACATACGTTGTAGTGACTTCCTTATCTTATAGAAAGATCTCCTGAGCATGTCTTGAAGACCTGCACTTGACTCGTTCATATTCAGTTGTTTCCTAGACCTTGCTTTAGAAGGTTAGACTGGAGATAGGGGCAGCCTTTTATCAAGGACCACATTTACTCTTGTTAAACAAAAGGAATGGGAAAGGCTTTAGCAATGTGGCCCAAGCCTTTATACAGCAAGATGTTGAGATAATATTTAATATAATGGATTCTGTAATGTCCCGAGTTCAGCCAGTTGCAGCCAGTAGAACCATAGGTTAAAACCAGGCTAATATTACAGGCGATACTGAACTGAACTGGCTAAAACCATTGGTAAAAACAGGATGAATGGTTTAAAATGTGTTGAAGTCTTACACCAATGGTATGATTATGTGTATAAAGAGTAACAGCACGCTTTGACTTCCTCACTGGGAGAATGTTTCCCTCATACTACTGTGTAACTTATGTAAACAATACTGGAGGTTACCATGACAATGTGGCCTGGCTTGTCCTTTGTATGCCAATTTGGTACTTTATTTATTATTATACTTACTTTATTAAAAAATAATAGCATTGATACAAGAAATCCACATGTGATCGAAAAGAAAACTACTATATACTTACATTAATTACATCTCTAACTAATAGAAGGCCATTTTGGAGGATGAGTGTCAGATTTAGTAAATTCCATACCTACCGTATGTAAAATATTTACCTTTGAAGACAAAGTTGTAGGCAACATCTGAGCCCATGATGATGTTACTCTCTAGTCTTCTGAAATCTGAACGTGTTTAGAAGGGAAAACACGTTTGAACCCAAGTTGTGAACCGGCTGACTGGAAGTTGACCAACAGGAGGAAGGCGAGTTGAGGGCGGGGCTTGGATGGGTTGTGGGCGGGGCTTGGAGATTGACTCAATCAGTGATGCCAAGGAATGTAACACAGCCACCTGCTGGGGAAACTGTAAAACGTGTTTCGCCATTCATTTCTGACAATGACTGACATAGTTGAGATCAGGACAACTCTTGACTATACACTACACGCCACTCTCTCCATTTCGATACATTTTGCCATAAAGAACAGAATAGGCTTTGAATACAGCTTTGAACAGAAACACGTGTAGCATTGACAATGATTTTATGAGTTTATTAAACAATCGTCAAACACATCAGCAATTTTATTATGAAAATAGAACACAAAAAGTTTTAATTACGGTTTCAAGGAGTCTTTGTATCCCTTGATGATCATACTATACTATATATTACATAGAATATTGATAGATGATCATACAAAATAATATATTATACAGAATATTTTCATTTTGCCAAAACCTTACCAGAACATGCAATAATTTGTGGAAGCCTCTTATCTTACGCTGCATCCAAAAATTATTGAATTTCCTGCCAATATTGAATGGAAGCAAGGGTTACTAAAGAAGTTTAAATAAACGCAAATACACAACCAAATACATACAAACAAAACTCACAGGGGAGTACGCAGGGAGAAAGCACTTTTAGACCTCAAAGCAGTCCATGTATCAAGATACAGATGAGAGGAGGTTCTGGGGACAGCAGGAAGCGCTGGAGAAGACAGGAGAGGACGTGCGGCGGAGGAGGGGCTGAGTAGGGCCCGTCTGACCCTGCTAGGAGGCTGCAACCTGGGTCAGGGGCTCCTCCAGGTAATCCACCAAAGCCTCCGCCTGAGGATAGAGGAACTTCATCAATACATAACATACGTTACATTACCCATACATTAGCAGTAAACTGTCCACGCATTATGATACATTTTCAATAAATAACCACAACATCAGCACTGCCATACCTTATCAATAACACATTATCAATACATCCAAAGCCGACAGCTTCTTTAGCATACATCTGTATAGCTTACCTTAGCTTTCAGCATTCCAAACCCAACTGTTTCTTTCGCGTACATGCACAGCAGCAGATTGGCTACCCTGGTGATAGCGACCCTGCCCTCCTGAATGAAATGATAATTTAAAAAAAAGTTAATATAACGAGAATAAAAGAGCCAAGAAATTAACGGACCATGCTACAGCTAGCACGCTAGTCTCTCACCATGCAGTCCATCAGTATGAACTTGAGCTTGTCCTCGTTGAAGGCTTGGTGTCCGTTCTTGTCGTACGCTGCCCAGATGTTGCTAGCGATGGCCGCGGTGACTCTGGCGTCTGTGTCCCCGTAGCCGGAGTAGGCCAGCAGGGATCCCTCGTTGTTCAGTAAACTACATTAAAAAGTTCACAAAAGTGAATACACGCACTCATATAACCACAGCAGCGTTCCTTGCCTGCCTGTGATTCATAAAAGGTGCTGTAGGCAAGATGTAATTGCTATTATTTGACTTTAATTGGTTCTCGCTCAGGGCATCCCTTCCCTAATTGGTTCAGGATACACAATTGTGCCTGTCAGGTGCGTGAAATGCAGACGATATTGCAATCCCCGCACATCTCTGGGATACTACGTAGCGCCGCTTTCCAGTCGGTTTACTATTATAAGCGTTATCCAAACAGAATATATATTCTACTTTGCGTTATACCAGCTAGGTATTTGTATGTGGGTTTAATTGGACCACACATGTTTGTATAGGCTATTAAACGTAGTACAGAAACAACAGCGAGGAAGCAACACAGCAGCAGTCCTTTCCGTCTTCATTGGTTTACCTATACCAACACTAGTTGGTACAGTTAACTTAGGGTTATATAGCATTGTGCTTCGGTTGGCCCGCTTACAGTGTGTTAGCTTCGGTTAGCCCATTTACAGGGTGTTAGCTTCGCTTAGAATACTTACAGGGTGCTCTGAACTCCGTTAGTGTTCGCCTGGCTGAGGACCTGCGTTAGCGCCTTCGGTCGTAACATCGCTCCTTAGCTAGTAGACGGGACTAATACGCTAAATGACACCGTGAAATACACAGTTACTACTAATGCCTACACGAAAAACACTAGGAAATGCGAGTTCACAGGTTTTGTCACCTGACGTTTCTGTCTTCCGCATGCTCGTTGCAATGCATCGTGGGAGCTGTAGTATATCTGCTCATTTGCCAGTAGTAGGCCCACTTGTCTTGTATTGACTATTGAAGTACGAGAAAGCACATTGTATTGGGTGAGGGTGATGAAGAGAGGTTTAGTGCTATATTTATATATCTGTTATATATGTCCTGTTTATGTCCGTCAAAAGTAATTTCGTCATTTGACGAAATTAACAGACTGTTGTCCTGTTTTTTTTTACATTTGTGTTAATGTACGCACCTTCTTTGTTTTTTGAATAGGCCTAATAAAAAAACATAAATTTCACGAATTCACATTAATTTCACAAATTCTTCATCTGAAAGTATGCTTCAGATGAAGTTACAATGACCTGTAAGTCATGGTTCCTGTTTTAAAGGTCTGTTTGTCCATTGGGCAAGGTCATTGCATTAGACCAACAAATAATCTAATCTGTAGCCTATAATAGTGTTCACATTGTGTTTTCTGGGGAAACACCTAACAAATAGGACGCCACCAAACAAAAGGGACAAAGAACAAAATCTGCTGCCCTGAATAACTTTTAAACAACAAAACATTCCTATCTTTATGTTATCAGATCCACACCTACTTTAGTCAATATTTATTTAGATAACTGAAACATATAAATATCACTGTTTAAGATGTATGTCGCACTACGAAGTCATTTGCTGTGAAATTCACAGTTGTCAGGTAGGAATATACCCTTTCATTATGTTATATATAATCAATATTATTGATTGATATTATTATCCATTTAAATACATTACATACATTATTTGATTATATATAATTAATATCCTTGTTCCCAGGGTTGCAGGAATGGACACAAAACTATTTCTTCTTACTTGGCTTTCTTTCATGTAAGTATTAACCCAATACTATGAAACTGTAAATCCTGTATCCTGTTATATTATCATCTGATGTTATATCACAGTGATATCATCAACGGATTTTAGGGTTGGTTGCCATGGAAACGGCCTGCTCTTCAACGACAATGGAGATCTACAGCTGCCAGAGTCCTACAGTGTTCCCTGGATGAAGGCGGTGCACGACTACAGCCGCCTGTCCTCTCTGTCGATCCCTGGGACCCACGACAGCCTGTCTGTGGACGGTGGGGCCCTGGTACGGCACCAGGCCTGGCCCCTGGACCTGCAGCTGAGAGCGGGCATTCGCTACCTGGAGCTGAAGGTGGTGGCGTTGGGGAACACCCTGTACGTGATGCAGGGTGTTGTGTACCAACATACCACCCTACAGGAGGTCCTAGACACAACCCTGGCCTTCCTGTCACAGTACCCCAGCGAGGCCGTTCTCCTCCAGGTCCTCTCTGAGTTGTCTGAGCATGCCAGGGTCAACCAAATGGTGCAGGACCTGGTGGGCCCAGAGCAGCGGGTCTGGGTGAGTTCGGGCATGCCCACCATGAGGGAGGTCAGGGGGAAGGTGGTGTTGCTCCAGAAGAGTTCCCTCGCCCTGGGAGTGCCCCTGCAGCCGGAGGGAAGTGGACACGACCGCATGTCAAGCATCAAGGATAAGGAGAACTCCCTCACCAAACAGCTGGGCCAAGCTGCGGTCGCGTGTGGAGGAGATAACATCATCGTGAGTGACTGCAGTGGCTCGGGATTCGGAAGCTTTTGGGGGATGTTTTTAACCTCCCGGCGGGTGGCGGAGAGGGTGAACCCCTGGCTGAACAACTTCCTGGGTCAGTACGCCCCAAACCACCCAAGACCATGCTTCGGTGTGCTCGCTATGGACTTCCCAGGGTTTGACCTCATCCAAACTATCATCAACTTAAACTGGTACTAAGATTATTGCTCACCATTCATATCTGATATTGATTAATTGAACGTATTGTCAATTTAATTAAATATGGACTTCCCACATTGACATAGCCCTACACTTCTACAAATGCTGGATGTTGGCTTGATTATTTCCTTTGAATGAAAATGTCATAAAGGTTTAAAAAGACAGTTGTTTTGTGTTCTATTGTTTGTTCTATTGTTTATTGAGTTGAGTCTGTTTCTTTTTAAGAATAAAGGGTTAAGGTTGTTCTGACGGGGGGGGGGGGGCGGTGCTACCAGGAAGCTGCGGTTGGTCCCAGATGGATCGAGTCGTGCGTAATAAGAAAGTCAGGCTAAGTATTTTGTTAGTAACAGGCAGTGCTGCAGAGTCCTTTCAGGGTTTAAATAATTTCCCAAACACGTTTATAAGGTACAGAAGGACTCAAACCGTACAGGTGAGATGAAGCCACTTCGCAGGATGGCAGAGATTTCGCTGTCAGGAGTTGCGATTTAGTTTCGTTTTCAGGTGGTTGGGTTTCTTTTGAGGGCATTACATTGATAATAGAACAACACGTTTCTTGAAATAAGGAAAAACATTGTGTTGGAAAAAAGCAATTTGTTTGATAGTTATTTAGTTAGTCATAAACCTACACGTAGGCCCATCTGGGACCATGCGATTGTTTACGGGGTTTGAGAATTGATTTATTAGAAGGTAATTTATAGGCTAGTGTGTCCGTCTGCCACTCCCTTTACACACGATGATTGGCAGACCTGTCCCCACCATTCCGAGGTAGGGCCTGAGATGGATCTTTAGAAAATGGTTTTAATATTTGGGTGATCAGTTACGGATATAATAGTTAGATATGGATGTATTGTTTTGACAGAAGATATAATAGTTGACAGCAAACAGGCAACATTGATAAAAGTTTGCTTATGAATACTTCCGATTGGACTAAACCATGACGGTGACGCAAACAAAACATGCATATGTTGTATAATATACGTTAGTAAGTTCACAATGGAAGGATGATTTTAACAAATACAAATCTCAATCCCATTTGAAGATCAGTAAATATGACCAAAACATATCACATAGGTTCATAATCGTTGATGAGGGAAACAAATTACGTTCCACAAATTGTTGCTGTTTTTATGTTTTACGCGTGATTGGTTTAACACCCTCTGGTGCAACCTAGACACATCATCAGTGATGTAACCTGAGGTCATAGGGTGTTTCGGGTCTCTCAACATC
>JAOPUI010000008.1:16786544-16815397 GCA_027123135.1 Urophycis floridana | reverse complement strand
TTCTAGTTTACACTGCAGCCCTTTTACATTGTCATGCCATGGTAATTCCATAATCCATGGAATTGCGTTTTCTAGTTGGATATTTGTTATTCAATTGGTCCACTGACTGGTAGGCCTACTTTTTTACGACTGTTGGATTGCATTTGAATGAAACACCTTTCATGAAAATTAAATAACATTTCAAAAGCCATAGTTTTTTGTGTGTGTTGCATTGTTCTTTTCAGCATCAACAGATTAAGAATAAAGGGTTAAGGTTGGTACCGCCCCCTAGCAGTGGGGCTTGGTTAGAGTTATGATGAAGTGCGCAATAAGGAAGTCAGTCTAAATATTCAGTAACAGTCTCGTCAGCCATACAATCGTCTTTAAAGCGCAGAAGGACTCAAAACAGACCCGAGTTGCGGTTTGGTTTCGTTTTCAGAAGGTGAGATTTATTTTGAAGGCAAAATATTTTTCCTGAGAATACGGGAAATATTGCATTGAAAAAAAGTTGTTTCTTGATAGTTTTTTAGTTCGTCATAGTCATATTTTGATAATATATGGATATGGATATCATAGATACGAATCTCGAGTCTCGATTCCGATTTTAAGAGTCTAAGACAATATTTAGGTGGGGAATATATGTGATATAGAGATCACAGACATGTGGCCACCATTCCCAATCCAATTTCAAAATCTTCTATTGGTAAATATAACACACAGGTTCATAATCATTGATGATTGATCGAGTTGATATTACTTCCTTATTTTGCTGTGACAACCAAGATATGTAAATGTTTTACCATAATTGCTTTAAATATGTACTTTATATGTAAAGTAACCAAGGGCTATAGTCTTAAGATAGAGTTGAACTCCTTGTAAGTATCATTTGCAAAACACTTCAGGAAGCCAGAGGGCCTGGGAGTGACCATATGACTGCCCAGGTCTATTCTATTGATAATACTGATGATCATATCCTATTGTTGATCAGAAAGCTTATCGTCTTTTGTTTGTTCCAGGAGGGACAACATGGCTGTGTCCATAACCAAAAGTGATGGGGTGACAATACTGACCATGACCTCTGACCCAGGAAGCGCCTGTCCTCCGTTGTGTCAGATCCTGAGGGCGCTATGCTACAGCCCAGTGTGCTGCTCCGTGTCCCAGAAACTACGCTCACTCCTGGGGACCTCCCATTCAGCTCTGGGGGTTAGTACACTTCCAATTCAGCTCTGGGGGTTAGTACACTTCCCACTCAGCTCTGGGGGTTAGTACACTTCCCATTCAGCTCTGGGGGTTAGTACACTTCCCACTCAACGCTGGGGATTAGTACACTTCCCATTCAGCTCTGGGGGTTAGTACACTTCCCACTCAGCTCTGGGGGTTAGTACAGCTCCCACTCAGCTCTGGGGGTTAGTACAGCTCCCACTCAGCTCTGGGGGTTAGTACACTTCCCACTCAGCACTGGGGGTTAGTACAGCTCCCACTCAGCTCTGGGGGTTAGTAAAGCTCCCACTCATCTCTGGGGGTTAGTTCACCTCTAGCAACATACAGTATATGCCTCCTCTGATGTGTATGATCATGTGTGAACACAAATCACAATGACAGCACACGCTTTAGATATCAAATCGTTTATTTGAAAGTGCCCACTGTATGTTATGAAACACCCTCTGACACTTTGTTAATAAGCTACAAAACAAACATTTGACAAACATTTGGTCCAGAAGAAACTAAAGGTGTGTGTTTTGCCAGACGGTGCAGGTGATGGTGGGTGTGATGAACATTGGTCTTGGACTTATCCTCACTGCCAACGGGTTTTCAAGCTCATGGGTAATGGATGACACCAAATTCCCCTTCTGGATGGCTGCCTTGGTGAGGAAAACCCTAACCCTGTCTTCTTAATCATGATACAACTCAGTCTACTCATGGAACAACATATAGCACTCATTCATCTTACTCATGAATTCATGATCACACTCATTATCACAATTAATTATCACACTACTCATTATATGACTCACAATACTAACTTATTATACTTATGCTACTCATAGACCCTATGCTACTTATACCAATTAGTACTTTTATTACTCAGTACTGTCTCTCTATCCATATATATATATATATCGATGTACGTTAGGGGCATAGGGGCATCTGTTATATATATATATATATATAGAGTATATAGTGTATACATACACACATATGTGATACCCTGTATTCTCTTCCCTCCAGTTCATCTTTTTTGGCATCCTGTGCATTCTGTCCGAGAAGTTTCCCAGTCTTTGTTTGGTGAGTCTCAAGTTTAACACGTAACTTGTACCCTAGCAACACCATCTCTTAATCACCATGGAGGTGTGTCAAGGTGGAGGTGTCTATTAGTCCAGGTGTATAGAGGTGTAGGTGTGTGTGTGTCCAAGTGTGTAAAGGTGGAGGTGTGTGTGTGTGTGCCCAGGTGGTGTCCAGTGTGTCTGCTCAACTGGCTGGCATAGCGTTCTCCATCACAGCCGTGGTGCTATACTCCACCAACCTAGGGGACATGTCCTTCTACTGGCTCTGCGAAGACGAATACAGATACTATCACAGCACCCAACCGGTCAGCAAGGAGGCCGACCTGCAGAGATGTGAAGAGGGCAAAAGGATCTTGCTGGTAATGTTTAATATGACATACTGTATTATTATTCACACAATATCTCACTATCTTACTCTATCTATCTTACTATTATGATCGCACTATAATTAATACAGTATATCTAATATTATTTATTATCTGATATGCATTATTATTATGAATCCAATATATGGAATATCCCTTTTAATGCTGCTCTTTTATCTGGTACCCCTTTTAGCTTGCCTGCCTTCTCGTGTTGTTAGTTAAAGGATTAGTTCTACCTTTATGGACCCAGGGGCCTGTTCACAGACTGTATGGCGTGATTCTAGCGTGCAGACACGGATATTTTGCCAAAAAACATGTTGAAAACCAACCAGTGTTGGTTTAGTTGGTTTCTTACTCGTAGAAGTCTAGCTGGGCTGTAATCGAACCCAGGAAACCTTCCTCTCGGGTTCAACAGATACCGAAAACACGGTTTCTCAACAAAGGAAATTCATTGTGTCTCAAGTTTGGTTTCCTGGAAAAGAAATATAGCGTGACGAGCATTGTACGAATCAACAGTAGCATTGAAACTGACCCACTTTTCCTCAAACCAAAGACTACCTCCAAACATCAGTAAACGCCTGCACTCCAGCTGCCCACTGTGGGGATGGTGTGGAGCTGTCGGACGTCACTACTTCAGAGTTTAATGCCGTGTGGCTGTGATTCGACAAATGGTTTGAGAATGTGCAGTCACCAGCTGTGGGAGTACGGTGAAACCTTACCCCAGGAACTCTCCTGGGTGACTGAAAAGCGAAAGCCTCTACTGGAGATACTGTAGGTCCCTGCACAGCCACAGTGAAAAGGTGCACTCTACAGGAAGAGCCAAACTGAAACGATACAGACTGTTTTTGACAAAATTATGATGTCTACACACATGAAGCATGCCGGAAAGTCTGTGAATAGTCATTTTGTTCAAAAGTAGTGGGGCTATCCTGTAACTAATAGTACAGACTTATGGTTTAGTTCATTCATATACTTGATTATAAATATTGTAGTGATATGGTCCAGGTAGATCTAGCAGGTTATTATTACTTGCATTCATATTCATAGTTTGTTTTCCAGGTGGTTCTAGCTTGTTATGCATTGCATTCATATTCATAATAATACCTGACGTTTGTATTCCAGATGGTTCTAGGCGGAGTCAACGTTCTGCTGATTGTTCTCTCGGTTCTCCAGCTCTGTGTCTCCATCTCCTGCGTGGTCCTGGGAATCAGAGCTGTGAAAAAGGCCTTGAAGAAGGAGAATAAGGTAGAACTAGGATGAGAACACGTAGATGAAGGAGGAGAACCAGTTACACTTAGTAGGAGGAGAACCAGGTACAGTTAGGAGGAGGAAGAGGGGACCCGGGTACATTTAGGAGGAGGAGGAGAACCAGTTACAGTTAGGAGGAGGAAGAGGGGACCCAGGTACAGTTAGGAGGAGGAAGAGGGGAACCTGGTACAGTTAGGAGGAGGAAGAGGGGAACCAGGTACAGATAGGAGGAAAAGGAGAAGCCAGGTACAGTTAGGAGGAGGAGAAGCAGAAAGACTTAGGAGGTGCAGGAGGACCAGGTACAGTGAGGAGTAGCAGGAGAACCGCAGGTACACCACCTGTTGTTACAGTTAGACACTAAATACACAATGGATTATCTCATCTACTGCTGTAATATTCACCACAATCTAATGCTAATAAATAAGATCACAATGTCTTATACTAATTGTGTGTGTGTGTGTGTGTGTGTGTGTGTGTGTGTGTATAGAGTGAAGACATTGAACGCTACACTCCTCTCCTGGCTGAGGATCCTGCCTGCTGAGGCTGTGAGGCTGACGGTGGTACTGCAGCCAGTGGCCCTACATCATGTGTTATCATCCTGGATTAAATACAGGGAACCTGTTAAACACAGAGAGCATGTCATCGTATAGGATTCTATATTAACCATTGGGAAAAATTGTAATACAGTCATAACCTACAGGGAGTGTGGAACTGGCTTATGGCCTTTGTGTTTTTTTGAGCTTATGATTTTTTTTTAATTCATAGTGAACTATTATGACCGGTTTAATTTTTTTAATTCATAGTGTACCATTATAACTGGTTTAGTAAAACATTTTTTGACAAAGAAAATCATGTTACTCAGAAATCACTTAATGTAGAATACATATATTTGTATTTTATGAATATGAATGCTAATAAATTTGACAGAATTGCTTTAGTTGTCTTTGTATTTGTATGAAGCAATGATATAATACTAATAAGACCTTTCGATTGATAATAACTGACACATACTAAAAGTGTTTCACAGAGCCATCCTGAATTATCACTCACTGCCTTATCTAATTTTTACTAAATGTTTATCTCATAATAATAAAGCATGGGTCCATGCTTTACGATCTTTTGCAATGTGATAAATAAGTGTTCAATGTGATGAATTTCTTGTAATGTTGCGTGAGGGAGAGGCAAAGTAGGGGAGGAGCTTAGTTGAAGGAGGAGCTATGAAGAGGTGGGGCTTAACAAGGGAGTAACTCCGGAGGGGTGGAGCTACGAGTCTGTGGTATTGGTCCAGATGCTCTCCTCTCAGGTCTTCCACTGGTGGAGACTTGAGGAGGTCTCCTGTACGCTGGACCCTGCTATTACTCAGGTAACCCCGTGAGTGTGGGATCGTGTGTGTCTTTCTGTGTTTGCATCTGTACATGTGTGGTAGTATTCTACAGTTTAAGGATGTGAGTGTGTGTGTGTGTTAGAGAGTGTGAGTGTGTGTGTGTGTGTGGTAGAGAGTGTGACTGTGTGTGTGTGTGTGTGTGTGTGCGTGTATATTCGTGAGTATGTGTGTTTACAACTGCTGTGTGTGCATGTGTGTGTGAGAGAGAGAGAGTTGATAAGGAACAATACAGAGCCTGAATTCCACCTGAGGAATGAATATTATCTTATCATAGCTTTTGTTGAAAGAGAATTTTTTTCTGAAAAACAGCAGATGTCGGGATCTTTGGCTAGAGGCAGGGGCCCCCAGAGGCCCCCAGGCTGGTGCCCCCGGGTCCTCCCAGGCTGGTGTCCCAAGCTCCCCCTAGGCCGGTGTCCCAAGATCCCCCCTGGCTGGTGCCCCAAGATCCCCCCAGGCCAGTGCCCCAAGATCCCCCCAGGCCGGTGCCAGGCTCTGCTGGATGCTCTTGTTCGGGGTCTGAAACGTCTCTGCTGCAATGTGGTTCCACAGCTCCTCTTCAGTTCTCCAGCAGTTCTAGGGGTAAGGGGGCCTGGTACTGCTCATACTACTACAGTTCTAGGGGTAAGGGGGCCTGGTACTGCTCATACTACTACAGTTCTAGGGGTAAGGGGGCCTGGTACTACTCATACTACTACAGTTCTAGGGGTAAGGGGGCCTGGTACTGCTCATACTACTACAGTTTTAGGGCTAGGGGGCCTGGTACTACTCATACTACTACAATTCTAGGGGGAAGGGGGCCTGGTACTACTCATACTACTACAGTTCTAGGGGTAAGGGATAAGACCGTGGTGGGATTAAGAACTATACATCATATTGACTTGATTTAAATATCAAATTTTTGCTGGTTCTGTACTCTATGGGGGGCATGGTTCTGGCGTGAACACAGCCATGGCAATTAATAAATATGTAACTTTAAAAAAGCGGTCTGCCTAATCCATTATAAAAGCAATATTTTGATGGTTGTGTGTACACAATCAGACCATCCAGATCCTGGTCGGCCTGGTGACGGTTGGCCTGGGTCCTGGTCGAACCAGCACTGCTCCTGGAGACTTGACCCAGCTGGGAGCACCCTACTGGCTGGGTGCTGTGGTGCGTCCTCAACACCGTGACATCACACCAACACCATGACATCACCTCAACACTGTGACATCACACCAACACCATGACATCACCTCAACACCGTGACATCACACCAACACCATGACATCACCTCAACACTGTGACATCACTCCAACACCATGACATCACCTCAAAACGTGACATCACACCAACACTATGACATCACACAAACGCCATGACATCACCTCAAAACCATGACATCACACCAACACCATGACATCGCCTCAACACCGTGGCATCACACCAACACCATGACATCACCTCAGCACCGTGACATCACACCAACACCATGACATCACACCAACACCATGACATCGCCTCAACACCGTGACATCACACCAACACCATGACATCACACCAACACCATGGCATCATCTCAACACCAAGACATCACACCAACACCATGACATCACCTCAACTCCGTAACATCACACCAACACCATGACATCACACCAACACCATGATGTCACCCCAATACTATGACATGATGTCAACAAGGTGATCTTGGAAAGTTGACAATGTTGGTGTGTGTTGACCTCTGACCTTGTCCGCAGTTCCTGGTGGCTGGAATCTTGTGTGTCCTGTCTGGAGACTATCCTACCATTGGCCTGGTAGGTCTACCTACCTCCTTCCTCTGTAGGAGAAGCCTAGTCTCTTTCCTCTGTAGGACACACATAGCTTATGGAAGTCTTTTTCCTCCATAGGACACACTTATAGTCACTAAAATGACCATTACAAAAGAAGGAAACAGAAGTACAAAAACAGTTCTGGTTTATGCTAGGTGTCTTTCTGTCCTCGCCAGGTGGGTTTCACTGTGTTCATGAACATATGTGGAGCCATCTTGGCCATCACAGGGATCGTCCTGTACGCCATCGATCTGAGTCACTACTCGCTCACCTGGATGTGTGGTTTGCCCTCCCACCGGGACCTCTATGCTGTTCGTCACCGGGGTTACGGTGATAAGAGTGATGGTTATGCCGCAGCCTCCCTGGAGGTGCTGCACGCCAGACTCAACCAGGAGTTTGACGACGAGTGCAGGACTGTGGCACACATGAGGAGGTGAGCTGAGGTGACCTCAAACCTAACATATACAATATCATATAATATAATATCTTATATTATTATACTACAATAAAAAAAGTATATATTTATTTATACATGGCTTATAGAAAGATCAATATAAAGATGGACATCGAGTCAAGATGTTTACCTAGTTTTGAATAGATACTGTTTTCTGTGTTGGCTACAGGCACTGCTCTCTACAATGGACATCCTGCTGATTATCCTCACGATCCTCCAGCTGTGTGTCAGCATCAGCACCACCATTCTGGGGATCCAGGCTTTGACACGGCCAAGTGACCGTAACCAGGTGACCTTAACTAACCATACTGTCAGATAACACGTTGTCACTACCATATGGTCAGATAACACACTGTTACTACCATACTGTCAGATAACAGGCTGTTACTACCATACTGTCAGATAACAGTGTGTTACTACCATACTGTCAGATACCAGGCTGTTACTACCATACTGTCAGATAACACACTGTTACTACCATAGTCAGGCCTACCGAACACACTGTAGGACTACCACCAGACAGTCAGACAACACACTATTACAACATACAGTCAGGCCAAACATTGTTTACTGTGTCAGGTTGTGACCTCTAGTTGAAGGACAATATTTCATTTCAGTGTGGTCGGAATGCTGAGAAGAAATTGCTGGAGCCTGTCCCTACCAAATACATCACCATATAAGGCTCTCTCTTCATCGCCAAATACATCACCATGTAGTACACTGTCTCTGTCACCAGATGTCACAATATCAATGTAATCATACTTATGTATTATTTGATGATGTCAGATTTCACAAACGATTAACTAATTGAATAATTCATTCAACAGACATTCACCATCTGAAGACCAGTAACTATGGCCTGATGTATAAACATTTTATATGACCCAATATCTAACAAAACATAAACAATATGGATCAATATCAATCATTTGACATAGAAAATAATGACTTAGTATTGATTATGAAAGTTGAGCACATGAGCACTATGTTTACTATTTGTCTATAATCATGCATGTATGTGTATCCTTGCTATTCATGCACAATGTCTCTTTTTAAAAGAGCAAAATTAAAATCTTTATTTCACTTCAGTATCGAGTAATATAAAATGTTCAGTAATATAAGAGATTAGGGTTGTGCCAACCCAACCCGCTGGAGGTGGTGACAGTAAACGGTATTGTTTCCTATCATGAACACATTCCTATGGTTCTGACCCGTTCAGGGCGGCTCCTGTTTGAGCATGTTTCATGGACCAAAAAGCAATGGCTTACTCATAGTCTGTGTGCATAAAAAATCCCATATAATCTCATTCTAGATAAGATCCCTAACAGTTCCCTCTTCTTTCGCACTGGGTGAAATAAAACTTTTTTGCACTCATGGCTGATTTCACTCACACTGCTGGACTAGTTATTCAGAAAATGTTAGCTGGTTGGTCGTAATAATGTTAGCAAGGTAATCATTATGTTAGCTGGCCAGTTATGATGCAAGCTAAATAGTTACCATGTAAGATGGGTAGTTTTAATGCAAGCTAGGTAATTATGATTACCTAAGTAGTTATGGCAACTGGTCTGTGTTAAATAGTAATTATGATGATGCTAAACTAACAAGCAGAAATATTCTTTGCTTCATTTGACTGTACTATTTTCTCTTCTTTGAAGCTTACCAACCAAACCCCAACATAATTTTAGTACATTGGTTTTCATTTGATGACTCCCTCTCCAGGTAAAAACATGACATGCCTCTTACTGGCTGATTGCTACTGTTCTCTTGATGAATCATCATTGGGGTGACACAACTGTCCTCTTATTTAAACTGAATTAAACAGGCATTTACATAGCAACCCTGGCAAAAAAATAAAGTATCTTATTTTTAAAGGTGTGGTCAGGGAGGTAATGTCAGCCTCTTTCGTCCATTTGCCATTTGTCACCATGCGAAAGGCAGGTGAACAGCTCCGTACACGTGGACGGTGGTGACGTCACATGTTCGTGGACATGCCTGTCACGGCCAGCAGGGGACACTCGAGGTCTCAGAAAGAAACCAAAACCAACCACTGCGAGCAACCCAACGCCGAGACCGTGAACTTGACCGCAACAGTGGGGATCCGATCAACTGAAACCGAAACGTGCAGTTTCAGTTTCACTGGTAAAGATAGTTTAAAGTATTAAACTGTTAAATGGTTGTCGTATTCGTCAGTATTATTATTACTATTTGGGGTCCTATAAAATCTGTTGGAATAATATTGTATTAAAAGTACATTGTAAAAGGTTGTATAAATTGCCAGGCTTTATAGAACTTGGGGGAAATAAGTACAGGATGCAAGGCGAGACCAGCTTCGCCCCAGGGTGGCGACATTATAGGGGCTTGAAATTAAAAGCTTCCAACTTCCAACAGGCATTTCAGAACATTTCAGATTACAAGTTATAGATCTTGAAAAATGGTTTGTTGCAGAGTTTGAAGGATTCAGTTCAGTTCAAGTAACTTTATTGTCAAATATGCTACATGCCAGGCATATAGCATAGATACAATTGCGGTCCTCTCAGACCTACGGGGCAAAAATGAACAATCAGACAAACAAACAGTGTACTGACAACACAAAATACAAAGTACAAAATACAAAAGTGAAAGTGAGGTAGTGTGTTGTAGTAGTGCAACAAGTGCAAATACTGCAAAGTGGCAAATAGGATAAATGATTCACAGAGTAGGTGTTACATGGGATATTTCCCGAGCTTATCTGGCAATGGTTACGTGCACATTGATTGTTCTATGCACAATAGGTGTGCAGCCTCACCCAGCCCCAGAGACTACTCAGTCTTGCTCAGGCCAGGTGAGGCTGCTTAAACCAGCCATCAACCACACTGCACAGGTTGCTTCGGGTAAATCTGCCCTTATGGCATAGCAATGCTATTTAACCATACTTACCAAGCTCACCATCTGTGCAAAGTATGGAAGGCTCATAGTTCTCAATATAGTCTGGGTTGTATCAGCGGCTGGGTGATACCCACACGTGCCTCAGTGGTGGAGCGTGTGACAGCACTTTTAGGGAATGCTGTGCAAGAGGTCTACAGTTTGAGTCTAACCTCGTCCAGACATACGGTGAGGCGCGGTACGAAATGAAACACCATCTGCAATGATGTGTGCATAAGGCCACATGCACGATGCTCGCCATGCCTAGGAGGACCCTGTTATCGTTGCTTGCAACTATGATTGCATTTTTTCAATAACATTACGTTGTTCGTGTCTGTTTTGAAACAGTTGAGACATATCTGTGTATTTGTTGTTATTAATTTGACACAGTGGGGACCTTAATGTAATTAACCAGTGGTAGGCCTACTGGTTAACCGATAAAAACAGTAGTAGGCTACAGTAGTAGGCTTGTGAACTAAACCAGTTGTAGACCTACCAGAGAATTAAACCATACTTAGTACTTAGTGAACAAATTAGTGACATTGTTAAACTAATACAGAAACTAAACTTTATGTGTAAATTCTACACATTCTTCCATAGCCTATTGGGAGACTAAACCAGTGATGGTGAGCCAAACCAGTTGTACTGCTGAATCCCACCACAAATGTAACCAGCGGTGCTAGTGAAATAAACTTATGTTGCTGGGGAATTGAACCAAAGGTCATTGCTTGTTTTGTTTGTGGACCACCTGTCCGTCGACTTCCGGTAAACTAAGCTCTCCTCCTGGCATACTGTCTTTTTTAGACACTGGGGGCTGGGTATCGTATTTATGGTCAGGGTGGTACTGTACACGAGCTGTCCACGCGGGCTCTCTTGCCTCCGATTGGCTACAAGTGGCACAAACAAAATATTTCAACCAATCACAGGCCGCCGCCGCCGATTCCTCGCTATGTCCATTCCTTGACTGCATGCTCGGTAACGAGACACCGCGCGGCGCCGTCTTCCGTATAAAGCCTCCGCTGTGACTAAATATTTACATCCACAGGAAGCATATAGACTGTAAGCAACACAAGTCCGCCCTCGGAAGCGGCCCTTCGAAGCGAGAAGTAACGCGGCCATCGCCCTTGTTGTGAACATAAAGAATCGTCCCCCGGGTCGTCGGGTCAGAATGGTCGTTATGAAGAAGTTGAAGACCTTTGAGGTAGTTTTCAGCGACCCCAGCAAGGCCTTCTACTGCAGTGGGGACAAGGTAGCTGGCAACGTGGTGGTGGAGGTGTCGGAGGTGACCAAAGTGTCCGTGCTCAAAGTGCTCGGCGTGGGCTGCGGGAAAGTGGAGTACGCCAAAGGGAAACAAAAGTGTCGGGAGGAGATCGATTATCTGAAATACGAAGAGGTTGTTCATCTGGACCAGCAGACCAGAGGTAAGGGCAACTTTTCTTTTAAGTGCGTGTGCACTGCGGTGGACAACGACCCGTCCACGTCGTTTCCGTGTTAATACGTGTACATAGTTTTCGTCACAGCACGAGGAAATGTGTTTTTGGATCAGTATTTTTGTATTAAGTCGTCGTGTGTGAACTTGTGTGTCCAGCTCCAGATGGCTCCTTCACTCTCAGACCAGGAAACAGATACGAGTTCATGTTTGGCTTCGAGCTGCCAGCTCCAGGGTCAGTATGTCCCATAATGACTCACTCTACATAGTCCCCATGGTGACGGAACAGGCTGTTAACCACCCTCTCTCCCCGACCAGGTGTCTTGTGTCGTCCTACCGTGGCAAGTTCGGCTATGTGCGCTACTACGTGCGCGCCGTGATGGAGAGGCCGTGCTCTCCGCCGCAGCACTGCGAGAAAAGTTTTGAGGTTGAGGAACCGTTGGACATCAACACACCCGATCTTCTGGTATGACGCAAAGATAATCTACCACTTCCCCTATTCTAACCTAGAATAATAATGAAACATTCTAGGTTGTAATGAATGTAAGATTCAAGATTCAAAGCTTTTATTGTCATAATATGTGCAGTAAAGAAACACGTTTCCCTGTACAATTAAATTCTTACTTTGCTGCCCACACTGGATGCCGAAGGAATATATAAATCATGTATAAAATCTAAATAGAACATAATAACTGTAATGTAATCTATTAGCTCAACTAATCCACTGGTATGACCCTGCTCTGATCAAATTACCACTCCTGTTGGTAGGACCCAAACATGGTCAAGTCTGTTATCACCCCATTCTAAGTATCATTGAACACTTATCTCCATTTGTATTGTTTTATTCTATGTCCTCTTCCAACTCTTCTAATATCTCTCCTTTATCTCCTCCTCCTCTACAGGCTCCAGTAGCAGCCAGTAAGCAGAAGAAGGTGAGCTGTCTCTTCATCCCGGATGGCCAGGTGAGCATCTCGGCGAGGATCGACCGGAAGGGCTTCTGCGAGGGCGAGGAGATCAGCCTCAACGCCAAGTTTGAGAACAGCTGCTCTCGCATCGTGGTCCCCAAGGCCGCCATCGTGGCCAAGCACAGCTACCAGGCCGGTGGACGCACCAAAGTCCTGAAGCAGAAGCTGACGTCGGTCCGGGGGAACCACATCATCTCGGGGATGTGTGACATGTGGCAGGGCAGGACCATCCGCGTGCCCAAACTGCAGCCCTCACTCCAGGGCTGTGACATCATCAAGGTGGACTACGTCCTCATGGTAAGCCCACGCTCTGAGGTCGGCTTTTAATGTCTTGTCAGCCGTACACCCTAGGTTTTCCTGTCAAGTCAGCTTTGCACTCTTGATTCAAATGTCAAGTCAGCATGACGCTCTTGATTCAAATGTCAAGTCAGCTTTACACTCTAGATTTAACCCAACAGAATTCCATGATAACTTGACTATTAGTAGTCTGTCTTTACCAAAGCCCTGAGTTTACCTGAGTATTGCGCCCCCCCCCACCACCAGGTGTACGTCCACATACCAGGCAGCGAGAAGCTGACGGTGGAGCTGCCGCTGGTGATCGGCACGGGTCCGTTCAGCGGCTTCTCCAGCAGAACCAGCAGCGTCAGCAGCCAGGCCGAGTCCCTGAGGGCTCCGTCGGACAGCTGGGCGTCCTTCCCCTCGCCGCCGCCCAGCTACTCCAACATGCCCAGCTACCCCAACCTGCCCAGCTACTCCAACATCCCGCGGCTCGGCGGGGACAGCACCCGCACGCCACTGCTCCACGACTGCGACGAAGACGACGAGGACGACGGGCTCTTCATGCTGGCCCCGCCCAGCGGCTACCCCCTCCCGCCGCCCTACTCCGAGGTGAGGGGCGAGCCGCCGCCGTCAGCGCCGGCGCCGCTCGGTGTCCACCGCGACCGCAAACCGTGTTTGTTTCGTTCTGGTGCTTGGTGATGACGTATTGTGTACCCCGCGCAGGTGGATGAGAACGTTCCAACCAGCCAGCAGGTCATCCAGGTGTTCTGAACCCGCCAAGAGGAGGAGAGAACACTACACCTCCTCTGCTGCCAGAAGGAGGAGGAGGAGGAGGAGGAGGAAGAGGAAGAGGAGGAGGAGAACTTCCTTGAATTCAGTCACAGGATGGGATGAGGAGAGAAGGCAGCACCTCCTCCTGGCGCTGGAGGCCGAGGAGGCTGGATGGAGGAGACCAACGGGACGGACACGAGGCTGTTCTGGAGCCTTCAGGTCCAGGTCATTCCGGTCTACCAACAGACCCCTCTCCTCCGGTCCATCACTAGATCCTTCATCCCCTCTCTTTAGAAGCCCCGCCCCCAACAACAGCCTCTCTATGAGAGACTGTCACACATCAATGTCCTCCCCATTGCTGACTTGTGTTTATACGTTTTGAGTGTTATGGCACTTTAGCTCACTATTATTACACTACTGTCTCTAGTAGAAAACCTTTTTATATTCTATGCTTTTCAAGACTTCTTTGTTAGGTCAACACCTGTCGCCATGTTACTTTTGCAAGTGTAACGATTATGTACATATAACACCTTTTTATTTTGACCACTTATTTTTAAGTTGTGTCATAAATTATTGATTACAAAAAATAAATTATCAATCATGACGTTTGAGTTTAATTCTGTTTCTGATATGGGATCTTCCCAGTGTTGCTATGGAAAGATATTTTCTCTTGACGGTCTAAAGTCTTTACTGGGTTGTGTAGTACAGTACTACATTGGGATTGGAGTTGACTGAAACTGAAACCAAAAACTGGTTAAAAAAAAAAAAAAAAAAAGCCATCGGTTAACTGAAACTGGTTTAATTTCTTCATCTTTTCCCAGTTACAGAGAGATTTATTTGCAAATTTGAGAACCTGGTGAAGTTGATTGCACCGTTCTCTTTACTGACCAACTTCAGAGGGATAGCCAATCGTTGTCTGTTTGTTCCCTGCTGGCTGAATTTTTGAGACACATTGCCAAGCAACTCCAGTCCAAAAGCAGCAAGCACAGATATTTCTGGAGTCATTGGAGGAGTGCTTCTCTTGCATACTGAGGCCTCGGTCTGCCCGATTTGATCCAAGCCTTGCTGGCACTGATCGACCCTACTGTTGCTCTGGCTGTGTTAGCCCCGGTGGTGTTGAGGGCTGCTGAGTCATTTGGAGCTGATGGTTCTGTAGTGGTGATCTCTTACACCAGGATCAGCCAGTGTCACTCGAAGCTCCTCACCTGGCCACACCACTGACCACCTCACCACTGACCACCTCACCATTGACCACCTCACCACTGACCACCTCACATGGCCACACCACTGAACACCTCACCACTGACCACCTCACCACTGACCACCTCACATGGACACACCACTGACCACCTCACCACTGACCACCTCACCACTGACCACCTCACATGGCCACACCACTGACCACCTCACCACTGACCACCTCACCACTGACCACCTCACATGGACACACCACTGCTCTCCACTAGGACAGATTTCTAGGTTTCAAGATCGAGGCTTAAGTTGCAGTAGTCCAGACTCAGCCAGGCAGGGCTGCCTTATTTATTCTAGTTTTAAATGTTTGATTCTCAAAAGATGGATCTCGAGTATAAATGTCAAATTTTATAGCTTTGTTCACAATATTTGTTAATTCTTATGGCCACTGTTTATACTTGATTGTAGTTGTTATGAGTTATCATTTGGTATCAGTAATTACGTTGTCATATCCAGTAATTCAGAACTCACTTTTTTTTTAATTGATGCTAAAACTGAAGCTAAAGACACAAAAATATAGAGAATGTATAGATACAGTAGCATATATATTTCTGTATATTACCTTTGTACGTATTGGCTGTTTACCACGCCCCCTAGAGATGGGACAGGTAGTCTGCGTCATGGCTCGCGTGTGCCTCTGTTATGGCTGTGCTCGTCATGCTGTGCTGCTGTGCGCTCATCTCCCTGGCTCGGTCACACAAAGCCCCGCCCCTCCAGAGAGGTGTGTGCATAGTGTGGGGATGGGGGGCATAGACATCTATGATGGGGGGATGTAGTTAGCTCTGGTAGTTAGGGGTGCGTTCGGGGTTAAGGGTGGGGTTAAGAGTGTGTTGGGGTTGGGGTTGGGGGTGTGTCCGCCACGCTCCCCAGCTGCGGTGCGTCTCGGGACACTAGCTCGATCAGTCTAGACCTCCGCGGCGAGTGGAGCGTATCTCGAACCGCGCGGATTGTTTCTTGACTTGAATTCGCGTTTTTTGTGTGTGAAATACGTCGCGTCTTACTTATAAAGGCGTGTGTTAAAAGTCATTCACATTTGCGGATCAAATGCCTTTCGGTTGGACTTTGTAAGGATTTTGTTACGAAGACTGAAGAATGATGCGCTCACTCCACCTGCTCTCTGCCTTCTTCGTCTTGTCAGGTAAAACCACTCTCAAGTCTGTTTCTACCATATTCACCGTTCTGTCTTGTTCATCTTTTAAAATAGTCCGAACGTAGGCCTGTTGTTATTATCCCAAATAGATATAAGATAATAGAATAATAGAAATAATAAACAGACATGCGCTTCTATGGTATACATTCGTGTCATCTGTATTCATTTGTGTCAATGGATTTCAGTCAATATATTTTTTGGAAATAATGTAATTGATTATCAAGCAATAACAGCTACAATAGTCTCATGTCATTCCTATGCCCTCATTGTGAATTTTAGTAGATGGCATAGAAATACTTTGCTGCGTGGTAATTGAACCCTAGGAAATTAATTTAACCCAGTGAAATGTCTGTTTGAGTCCAATAGCTTTGTGTTTCGACCATGAACGTCTGGAATCTCAGCATATATACCGTCAGTATTATAGTTGTGTTATTATGTGTCATTGGATTTTACTTGAGTTTCATAGTCTGTCTTGATCTGGCTTGACATGGCTGCGCTATAAGTTTACATTGTTGACTTTTAGCCACTTGGAAAGCCAGAAACATGCAGGTCCGACAGAACAAACGTTCTGCTCGGGGGTGAAAGCCATGGTCAGGCTACCCTGGAGGGTGGGTGACGGTTAGGCTGCGGCCGCCACTGTCATGGTCACAGACGGCTGGGCAGGCCAGAGGTCAGACCGGGTCATCCCCAGTGACCTCAGGATATCCCATCAGCACACACACACACACACACACACAGGCAGGAAATGACAGAAGTGTAAGAGGGTCAGAACCAGGAAAAGAGGCAAAGAGAACTAGATAGATGTGCAGGGATTTTCGTCGGGTGTTGTGTGAATACAGAACAGAAAATACAGTACAGAAAATCAGATTTAGTTTCAGCTTTGGCAAACGAGCGAGTCGACGCGTGACTCAACGGGCGATGTGACGGACGGGCGCGCTGACCAATCGTGTCGCACGGCTCCTCGTCGGACTCCCCTTCTAATTGGTGGAGATGGCGCCGGGCGGGGCTGCTGCGCTTAAGCTCCACCTCCAGGCTCATGTTGATTTCCAACAGCTCATCCACCCTCTGCCTCTCTGTGTCCCGGTCCTGCACACACACACACACAGACACGCACGCGCACACACCCGCACACACACACACACAAATACACACACCCAAACACATTATGCAAAAAAAAAAGAGCAGAAATTATATATAACAAGTAAGATAGATTTTATAGCATACAAACACGCCCGCACACACAGGTTATGCAGAGTGTTACGAGGCAGTGTTGCCCACACGACACGCGTATAATAATATACGACGGAAGTCCTTGAATACTTTCTGATTAAGTGGGGAGTAAGCTTTCATTTAGGCTTGCACCTCAGGTGATTTATCTTGACAACCTGCAATAACAACGCCTGGCTACACATTCATCTTCCCCTTCTTACCACTGCTGCTCCACACACTTATTCACACACACACACACACAAGTATGGACCCACACATGCATGCACGCACGCACAAAATTATACTCACGCGCGCGCGCACACACACACGCACCCACACGCGCACACGCACACACATGCACACACCCACACGCACACACCCAAGCACACACCCACACGCGCGAGCACAAACACACACACACACACACACACACACACAGTGAGCACTAAGTACATGCAGATTTAGACCCCCCAAAAAAAAGCTCTCACACATTTCTAGGCGAGACCATTGGCTGCTGCTTTTGTTTTGTTTTGTTCTGCTGTGTGTGAAGATGCCAAATGATAGGCTGCGCTAAAGGCAGAGGCAATCAGTTTGGGCGCGACAGAGCTTCTGCTGTGCGGCCAAGCCAAACCCATCATATGACTGGTAGGTGAGCATTCTGTCACGCCAGAACATGCTGCTATCTCATTTTCAACAATTACCTTTTTCCCCCGACAATTTATTAAAAGGCCTGGCATGTGGATTGCTTTATTGGAAAGTCTGTTGGACTCACTAGTGTTGCTGGGATGTAAAACATATTAAAACACATGACTAAGAATCACTCATTTCACTCATTTGATCCCGTGAGGGAAATTTGGTCTTCTGCATTTAACCCAATCGTGAATTAGTGACACTCAGAACACAGTGATGGTGAAGCACACAGTGAGGTGAAGCACACACTTAAACCCAATGCAGTGAGAGGCCTGCAACAGGGGCGCTCGGGGAGCAGTGAGCCTGTGTGTGCCTTGCTCAAGGGCACTTCAGCCGATCGCACTGGTCGTGGTTTGAACCGGCCACCCTTCGGTTACAAATCCGAAGCCCTAACCAGTAGGCCGCAGCTGCCCCTTTAGTTCTTCTATTAACCAATTGTATTATATTTTAATCATATGTGTATTGAACAATGGGAACAGGTAATCTGATACCACAGTGTAGTTCTGTCAATATGTCGCGTGTGGCAGTGGAAGGCATGGCGGTGAGAGCAACGTTGACTGAAGCTCTAAAAAGAAGAGTGCGACAATGAAAATATCCACTGCTGTGCATCAACACATCTTAAACGTAATACTTTGACTTTTGCAAATAATCTGTTTACATGCCTGGACTACTTTGGATTATTGCAAGGAACAAACAGGAACAAAGAGTGCTGCAGAGTGCTGAGATTTTTGGTGGTGAGTGGTGAAAGTTTTTTTGACATATCTTCCACTCAATGTTAACTGAACGGTGATATGACAGGCAGGAGGCAGAGCACTACGTTAAGAGTGGAGTCTATGTGCACTCTGTTTACAGAGTAACTTGAGTTGACATCACAGAGTCAGTGAGATGCAGGGGGCTTGTTTGTGAGCCCGCTGCCACAGGGAAGAAAGTTTTCAGCTGTTGCTTGGTTTTGGTCTTGACAGAACAGACCTGTTTGTCAGATAGAAGTCTTTGGAAGAGGTGGCGCCGGGATGGAAAGAGTAAGGTAGATAAGAGATGGCAGGTTGCAGCCGATAAACTTCTCTGGTGAGGTTCCTCTGCCAGGATCCACTGTAGTCTGTGTTTATTTGATGGCGTCAATGATGGCCGTGTAGGCCATCATGTTCTGCGGCAGGGTGACTTTCTTCAGCTGCGGTAGAAAGAATATCCTCTGCTAGGCCTTCTTGATGGCGGAAGCGATGCTCCCCACCCACGTGAGGTCCTGTGGGATTATTGTTCCAGGAATCTGAATGACACACACATGAAGAAGGGGGCGGATGGGGCCTCCAGACGTCTGCTACCACAGTTTCCAGAGTGTTCATCTCCCAAGTTGTTCTGGCTGCACCAGGAAGCCAGGTTGTCAACTTCTGCTCTGTGGGCGGACTCATCACCACTGGAGATGAATACCATGAGGGTTGTGTCGTCACGTTGGTGTAGACGGAGAAGCCCAGAGAGCACCCTGCCTTGTAGGGATCCAGTGCTAAAGGTCTGCGGCTCCAAGACAAGCTCGCCCAGTCACGTGTGCTGCTTCATGTCTCACCGATACAGGACTTCTGGATTCAAGTCAACTATTGGCAATGATTTAACAATACCTGTTGAATACTCATATCTTTGTTTTTCACTCACTTCGTTTAGCATACTTATAAAAATAATTGGTATGACATAATTCTGTAGCTATAAAATGACACCTGATGCATGACATCATATCAAATGTATCCATGTATTATTTAGGTCACATCAATGGCAGTAGGAGCCACCTTCATCCCCTGGCCAGTGTCGCTAACCTGGAGGGTAAGTAGGGATCTCCTTCTTGGCCGGGAGGAACAGGGGGATCTGTTCTTCCCTGGGTTGGGCTGGGTTGTGCTCTGCATTGTTTTGGAGATCTCTTATGTTGACTGAGTCTGCATGTCACACAGGGAGACAATACGGTGATTTATAGTAGATGTTTGTGTATCTGTTGTGCATCTGTTGTGCATCTCACTAAACTGCTAGTGATGAAGGCTGCAGTCGATGCATTGGTCAGAAGTGAGGTGACCAGCAGTAGTTTGGTTCAGTTTAATGAGTGTTTCAGTTAATGAGTGAGATGTGTAAAACTCTATGTGCTCCGTGTGGATGCTGAGTTTGATGCAAACTGTGCCACTTTGTGTATGTGTTTATGTATATACTTATCTAGCTCCTTCACTCAATGCCAGAGATCACCATACATTATTCAGGAACTTGCTAGAAGTGTCTTTATTCTATAGAAAAAATACATACCAGAGTTTCTGTTTTCTGGGGCCTGTTGATAGGTAATAACTGGCTGATTCCTCTCAACTTCCACTCTCTGGCTCTTCTTTAAAGGCAAGTCTTTAAAACAGAAACAAAATGGTTGTGGTATTGATTATGTGGTCGGTGCACACACTAAGGATGTACTCGAGTAAACAAGTACTTGTCAAGCAAATCATAAACGATCGATAATCATTTCGTACATCTTACAAATACATTGTATATTACGTTGATATATATTTGGGCAAGGTTTTGGAGCATGATATATATCATTAAATAGTCAAAAGCCTTCACTGTCATACTTGTTGAGGAGACTGTAACATGAAAACACAACATTATAACTGCTTTTTAGAAGTGTATTGTAATATGTACATATTAGTTCTTCAAAAGTAAAAAGCAGGTCAAAAACTGTTTCCAGGGAATTGTGGGATGTAACACACGCAAACTGTAAAAAATACAGATTAAAACTGACTTTCGCTATGTGTATTATGTGTATTAGTGGAAACTATTGTGGACACAGAAAAAAGCCCACTGAATGAGAACTCAAGTAGATTTGGGCCTTGTATTTGATTATATTTTTTTTGGTATTTCTTGCATACCTAGCACACAAACGCACACACTCAGGACATTCTGACTAACTGTAAAAGCTGTATTCCCAATTTCCAACAGAGAAGATATGCGGGTACCGGGTCGCCAGACTTGTGCTTCTCCTCGGTCCCTGCCAGCCAGGCTCCAGGCCTGGTCCTGGCTGCGCCCAGCGCCCCATGCCTGTCCATTCCCAGACGGGGGCCGTTCTCGTCCCGGCTCACGCCCCGGGTTCCACGCTTGATCCTGGGCTCGGTCTCGGCCAGAGCTCCAGGCCTGTTCGGGTCCTCTTTCCCGGCCAGTGGCCCAGGCTTGTTCAGTATGGGCTCGGTCTCTTCCTGGGATCCAACTCTGGTCCTGCCCGGAGTGACCCGCTCGATCTCTGCTGGAACTCCAGTGCTGCTCCTGAGACCGTTCTCGACCTGTAGCCCAGGTCTGAGACTCTGAGACTCTTTCCCGACTCGGGTTCCAGGGCTGGGCCTGAGGCTGGGGCCTCATCCTGCCCTGTTCTGGTCCTGGAGGCCACGTGTCCTTTGCTACCAGCCTTGGTGGCAGCCTGGTAGTGGGCGGGGCTAGAGAGCCCTGGTCTGAGCCATTGGCCAGGGTGCCTGAAGACATTACAGAACAGCTAGTGGTCGGGTATTCTACTGTTCCTATGGGAACGCCCTGGAGATCCTCAAACCTAAATGGTGGAAAGAATCATTTAGTAGTGGCCTGCTCGGAAGCACTTTACTTTACGGTGTTGTTGTGACAGTTTAATTACACATTAAATAAGCAATGCAACACCCCGTAACCTGTACTTATCAAGTAATAACATTACACAACAGCCTGTAACTACACGTACACAGCAATGTAACAACCTGCAACATAATTTATGAGACGTAGTTGTTGATGTCGGGAAGTACATTGGGATCTTTTGGGGTGTTGTTGTCTTTTCTAGTGAAAATCTATCTGACATGACTAAGGCAGAATCCTGTTCACAGAGGTTAGGCATTCAACGTTTAGCTTCTTTCACCAGGCTGTCCAGAGGCTCAAGTCCCTCTGTGCTCTGCCCCTGGCCCTCCTTCCTCCTCTGCCCCCTGCTACAGACTCTAACCTCACACCCACCAGCATCATCTGACCTCAGATCATCTCCCGCCCACCACCGCTCACAAACTCTGAACTCTGACTCAGGGACTGCACACTTCACTTTGCACACTCCACTTTGCCACTTCATAGAGTATCTTTTGAGTATATTTTGCACTGCAACAACGCAGTACCTCACTTTCACTTTTGTATTTTGTACTTGTATTTTTGTGTTCGTACTTGTATTTTTCTGTGTTGTCTGTACAATGTCTGTTTGTTTGACTGATTGTCCATTTAGTTCATTTTGCACCAAAGCTCTGAGAGGACTGCAATTTCATCTGTGCTATATGCCTGCCATGTAGCACACTTGACAATAAAGTTGCTTGAACTTAAACTTGAACTTGTTTATTCACTTTATGTAATTTCATAACACTAGCTAACGTAACATTAACTTGCTAACTTACCACTAGATGAGTCGACTACCCATATAGCTGTAGCTAATGTTATGTGGTATATTGTGGGGTAGTCCAGCACTGTTATGATAGGACACCTTTTACTGGTGACCAAATGAAAATCACTGTTCATGTGAATAAATATACAGATTTTTCTGGGTCTGAACATTATTCGAACATTTTAGAAACATTTGGGATAATGTAAGTATACAATTCAAATGTATAACTTAAATATATAAAACACCAAATATATAACATAGGTCCTTGTTATATATTTGAATGCAGAAATGTTACATATTATACCATCATTCAGTCTGTAAACACAACTTACAACAAGTCATGGTTTGACAAGTGATCTTGTCAAACCAGGTTACATTCTGAAAGATATTTGATATTCACGCTCCATAATAAAGCAATCTGGGGGGAACTAATGGGACAGTATAGTGGTGGGTCTTCTGGTGTTAACTGAAAACCTAAAAGCTGAAACAATGGCGCTGAAGCAGGAAAAGAGAGGTGAGCACCGCTAGACCCAAGTTTGGACTGCTGAGTTTGCCTCATGCTTCTGGCTTGATCGTTTATTTAGATAGAGAAGCTCATGACTTTCATGTTCATGAAACACATTGGAATCAACATTGGGATGTCACATCTGCCATGTATGTGGTTGATGCATACCAAACCAAACCAAACCAAACAAACAAACAACAAAAAACAATGAAAAAAACCAAGGGGTCAAGGAGCCATTTTTGTCTTGAGAGACTCTTGTCCTAAATGAGGAGTCACTCACCTCTTCCTACCATAAGTCCTTTTCATCTTATGAGCGTCTTGGGCCTCGTCACTCTAAAATATTCAAGTACATAACTGTAAAGTAAAACCCATCCATGTGCATGACATTTATAGATTCTCAGTATTAGAAATGGGACACCAACAAAAAAGTGTTATTTCACATATGTATTTATATTCCATTTTGTCAACAGCTTATTTGTGATACTAAAAGGTCTGTATAGATGGGTTGGACGAGCTTCCACCATACTTTGATTCTTACCTTTGAATGTCCAAGGACGCTCAACTCAAAGGCTCTGTCTGGCATCCGTTGAACAACTGTTACAACTACATTAAAGTGTTTTGTTATATACACAGTCTTGTACTTGTACTAAATGAGTGAGCAAACAACAGCAACCAAGTCAACAAGATAGACAAGTTGATAAATCCGAGGTTGTTTGCAAAAGATGTCACACAATGGAGCAAGCTTGAGATGGAGGACGTCTGTACATCCACAGGATATCAGTGAAGATATGATGATGGTGTGAAGCTCAATGTTGTAATGATACTATGCTACCCAGCAACGGGGCTCAACATCCAGAATAGTGTGTGTGTGTTTTTCACATGCTCTTATCTTGAACAGCAAGAGTGTGATGGTGCAATTCCACTGAAACTTTGCACAGTGTACAAACCACCTGTCAGCAGTGTTTCTTAACTACAACTTAAGTGGCAGTTAAGAAACTTAAGGGTTAAAAACTTAAAGGTTAAAAACGTAAGGGTCGTGTTTCCAATGAGAGCACTCACACCAGCCCTGCATACAGTGGCTCCGCACGGCTCAAAACCGTCTTGACCAACCATCAGATTGAACACTAAGACCTACATCAAGACCAATCAAGACCTAAGTGTTGGTTCACTGCATCCTAAGCCATGTGACTTGAACGTATTTTACTTGAACACTAATAGCACTCCCCCATGCAAAATCCATTGTGAACTCAGCCTCACAGGAAAAAGTACGATTCTCTACTTGTACCTCCGTGAGCGTCCCCCTATGCTGTTGTACTACCTTTGTTCCTTATTCATTATTTTACTTATCTACCTCACCGATTTTACTCAGCTGCTTATTTTACTATTAAGCTGCTGCATATCTGATTTGATTAGATTTGTTATCATTTATATTGCACATATACTTTATTTAATTTTTTATTGTATTCCATCTTACTTTATTTTATTATGCAGAGTTCACCCAGGCTGCAAGAATTTCACTGCTGTGATGTACGTTGTTATCTGCTATGTGACAATAAACTTGAAACCTTGGATTCCTCCAGGCTTTTTAATGTTTTCAGGTGATCTCTGTCGTAGTACATGGTTTGCAGTACAAGGTAACTTACAATGTCTGATGACCCCATAGCTGGTAAATCTTTTATATCGTGTGACCATTTATGATTTATCCATTTAATGCAATACGGATCGATTCCAACATATTTTCGTGTTTGTTTCTGGTATCTTTCTCAAACTTTTGAACACTGCTTACATAAAGTGATACTGCATGAAGTTCTCCATTTCACTTCCTGCTCTCCATCTTAAGTGCAAACAACCTAATGACCCCCAGAAATAAGACTTTTTAAAACTTGAAATTTGCATTAAAACAGATAAGTCATATTTTACAGACGTTTCAAAGATTTGTCAGAGGGTACCAAAAACAGTCAAACCAATTTGTATGGGTTATTTTATATGAGTTAGTATCAATCAGTAGAACTGACACATTCTTCCAGGCAGGGGCGTTTACCTGGACATGGAACACCACTCTTGGGTTGAGACTGGCCAGACTTCCTCTTCCTCGGTGCATACGGAGGTGACATGTCTCCTCCAATGTGTGTGTGGTCCATTGCTGGAGCTGCGGTTCACCTCAGATTACCACTGGGAAGACACACAAACATAGGAATATTTACCACAAACCATCACATCCATCCACCCACCCACACACACACTCACATATGTACATCTGAATCATTTGAGCATGTTACATTTGTTTACATTTAATAAAACATAGGCAATATACACATGAGACTTCTGTCTGAGTTAGATCATGAGATTGGTTCAGAAGATCAGCTAATCACAACAGCATTAAGCCCTAGTACTCAAGACTGTTCCATAGAACTTTGTGACCACCAATTATGTCATACCTCATAGTATGCCCACATTTCATCATTACAGTACATTATATCATACTCCCACTCCAACATCAGAGTACCTGATAGCAGAGGTGGGAATAAGTTGTGTGCAATTCTCAAGTTACTGTGGTGAGTATCAAGCAAGCAATTTTGAGTTCCTGCTATAAGTCAAGCAAGTCACAAGTCAGATTACATGTAAATCTTCCCCAGTTAAAACTTTCTGTTCTTATTTTTTACCTTTGTGGAGCATTCCCCCATCACAGCATTTAGATCCGTCATTGGACCAACACATAATATCATAAGGATAATTATTTTCTCTTACCCATGGTTAAAATCATATGCAAGTCTTGCATGATCTAAAAGCTAAAGTAAAAAAATGTCATTGTCATCCATTAGGTAATACTGCATGAATCATAACAATATTTGTTTCTAGTTGTCTGTTCTCATGCATGTACTGTAGAAGACATTTTAGCTTTCAGAAATGTTGTCTAATTTCTGACCAATCAGGGCATTTCCTCTGATTGCTCCCGGGAATCCATCTTGCCTGTCAATCACATAAATCAAAGCACCGCCACAGGTGCTTGAATGCACCACTTTGAACTGAGAGAATCTTAGGGATGGAGGGAAGGATGGGGGTGTTTATTATCAAAACCTTGCTCTTCCTCTTTCCATCAAACCCTGCCTACAGCAGCCTGTTAACCTGTTTGATTTGGTTTTTAGAATGCACGTATGGAAACCAATGCTAAACCATGTCCACATTTTTGTTGAATGTTAATACTTTCCAACCGGCATACTAGAAATCTGTTCAAAGGGTACTTTGGCCTAAATGGTCAGTGTGTTATTGCACATTGTGAGGCACATTTTTGTACTGTTAAGTAACTTGAAAAACATGGAAACGAATCATGAAAAGATTGTAGATCATGAACCTGCCTGAAAAAAAAAAAGTGATAATACTTTTTACATACTGCCCAGCCTTACTCCTGCCTATTATTTCACCATTCATCAAACATCGAGTAGTCCACAGATGTGTGTGTTTGAAATACTTTAAATGCCAGACATTATACTTCGAAATCTGTCTGAGCACACATGTTCATATTCCTTGCTGCTCTGTTTCCAAGTAGGCCCACATGAACTCATGAAAAAAAAGATATTTTCATACAAAGTTGTGACCGCACACAAACGCTATGAATAACAATACGAATACAAAATAGCTTTTCAAGATAAAAGTGAATACGAATATTACTAATATAATATTATTAATATATGCATCATAAATGTGTTTGTTGTCTTAAAAGAAGATAGATTATAAATGAACGGAAACGACGCACACTCGGGTAACAGCCATGGTTCTAATAGATATGTCAAATGTGACAACATCGGTGATGTTGGATCAACAAATGACAACGATATGGCTGTGCATATTCGTCCAAAAAGCAACCACCATCATAATCTCTTTGCATAGCCGCACAAAAAGAGTTGCTTTTGCAATTCCTCTACGATGGCGAAAAAGAAAAAGCAGCTTTCTGCAGAGCTTGTCGCCAGACCCACAACGTACCATCCATTTTCTTTGTATCTGCGCTTTGAAACGAGCCGTGGGATCCGGACTGTTGATTCAGATCTTTATTACAGTGCTATACTGTAGCATACGTACATCCCCTCTGCAAGGTTAGCCTCCATGTCTTCCCGAGCTAGTCCTCCTCCTCAGCCTTTCCCCCGGCAGTGATCCCACATAGCATCTCCAGGCTCGGGAGGGGAAACGCGGGCCTACTCGGGGAAACCCGCCGCACAAAAAGTAATCTTGGTCAAAATCTGTAATTGGCGAAACGCACACAAACGCCACCATAAATCCTACACATATCATTCAGAATGGCCATTTGCGACATCCCTCGGTTTGTTGAAACGCCCTCCTTGTGCGGAGCACAAATAAGGATCTCATCTGGTTCCCTGAGATCTGGGAGGGGCGGGGCCTGAGCTGGGACTCGTTCTACTGAAGAGCAGCGCCTTCCTGCACGAGACGAGGCTGCAGACTCAGGACCGCAGGCTCAGGACCGCAGCCCCAGGACCGCACTTACAGAACCCTACTTTTTCGGGTCGTGCATTTTATTTTTCCTTGGATGGCGAATAAATCTAATTTATAACTCGAGAATAATGGTATATTTACGAGACACTATATCTAAAAATACCTAAGCTAACCCTAAACTTAACAATATCTATCATTACTTCATTTACCGTTTCTAACCTAATATTAGGTTAGATTAGGTTAGTTTAGGCTTAATTAATGCCTAGGTTAGTTTAGGCATTAATGCCTAAACTAAATAATTTCTAACTTAACACCTAAACTTAACCATTGCTAACCTAATACATAAATGTCACCCTCTTTAACCTATTCACCTCAACGTAACCATCTCTAACCTAATCTATCTAAACTTAATCATCTCTTACATAAAACCAAACTTAATGCCGAAACATAACCATCTCTAATACCTAAATGTAACAATCTATAACATAATATCTAAACTTAACCATGTATTTCCCTACATCCAAATTTAACCATCACTAACTACCAAAACTAACCCTAACCCAAACCTGAACCATATCTAACCTAAAACCTAACCTTATCTCTATTTTGGACCCCACAGGTGCAAAATACCACTTGGGGTCTGTGGATGTCTCCAGCACAGTGATACTTAAAGTGTGGTCTGCGGACCACCAGTGGTCCGGTCCGCGAGCGCCCTAAGTGGTCCCTGAGAGGATGACCAAAAAGTCAAATTTATATCAGTGTTTCAAAATCACCTCCATCTGCATTCCAAAGCAAAGCTACGACAACAGATACTGGTTTTCCAAATTAAAAGTGAGTCAAATGTAGCCTAAATAAACCCAAGACTAGAGTTTTTTGAATTTGTTTTGTTTTAGGGTGGGAGTGGCCTGCTGGTTAGGTGGTCCATGATTTTTTTCTTATGATAAAGTGATTGGTGTGAAAAAGTTTGAGAACCCCTGCTCTAGCAATACCACTTATACATCGAAGCGTCACGTCACATCCTCATGATTGTCTCTGTTTCAGATGCATAAGAGCCTAGGAATGTTATTGGTAGGGGTTTTGGTCATTGAATAGTCATTTACTGTGAAATTATTTGTCATTATAATGCATAGTTGTACTTCAAACGGCCACAGCGTTTATTAAGAAAAACATACTGTTATGTATAATGTACACGCTCTACAGTATTGTCACACATAAAGTATTTTAAGAACCTAATATGTCCAGCCTTCTGCTAACACCTTGGTAGGCTGTTAAAGTTGTCCATCCATCCATCCATTATCGTGACCGCTTATCCTCAACGAGGGTCGCGGGGGGGCTGGAGCCAATCCCAGCTGC
>JAOPUI010000008.1:16734124-16748405 GCA_027123135.1 Urophycis floridana | reverse complement strand
TCGCTAAAGATCTTCATCGCGTTGGAGTTTCTGATCATAGCACAGTTCATGAACCCACTCATATAGGGATTCAAACTGACCATATTACGCCACAAGATTCTGTATTATTTCTATGTTAATTGGAAGTTGTATGAACAGTGTTAATCTGTATGTGGTTTGGTATGTGTCCCCTGTTCCAGGAGACAACAGGAGCCCGTGGGTTCAGTCCCAGACCGCAGACGGTGTGTTTTACTTTCACCTCTCCAGGCTCGAGGGCAACTGGGACAAACCACGTGGATTTACCCACAATGCACTCTTCCTGACCAACCAGGAAATCCAGGTCTGCATCAACACACTCAATGGATAGTTAGTTAGTTGGCTAGTGAGATGTATGTGTATCTAATGGATGTGTGTTGTAGGACGTGGTGAACAGCGTCAGCAGAAGGAGGGGCTGGGAGGAGAAGGAGGATCTGCTGGTTCTCCTGCAGGCCAGGAGCAGAGGGTTCCTCCTCCGACAGAGAGTCTCCTCGCGCCTCCTCTACCTGAGGAGCCAGGGAGCTGCTGCTATCACCATACAGGTTCTACCTCTCGAGCGCTGTCCTTCGTTCTCTCTGTCTCTCTCTACCCCTCTCTCTACCTCTCCCTTGCCCAATTGACACTAATAATGCTAAGTGTGTGTGTGTGTGTGCAGAGCCACTGGAGGCGTGTTATGCAGCAGAGGGCGTACCGCCAGCGGCTCCAGTTCCTCTATCAGCACTGGAGAGCCGTTGTCAAGGTAACAACCCCTAATCCCCCCCCCACCCCCACCACCCCCACCGCCATCCTGGCAGCAGCCCCGGGGCTAGGTGGGGTCACCTCTCGCTTCCTCTGATCCCCGCGGGGCGGTCCGGGCGGTCCCGAGATGAGCTCGTCTTGTTTGTTTCCTCAGATCCAGGCGGGGGTCCGGATGGTTCTGGCGCAGCGGCGCTACAGAGCTCGCCTGCGTTACTTCAGGGACCATGTGAGTGCACATGCCACTCACCTGTCCTCGTCACGCGCGTGATGACGCACATCCTGTGGCACACATTAGCAAATGCACATTCCCCAACTATTCTCTTTTTAAAGCTGCAGTTTTAAGGGGGCGCTAGGGGGCAGTAGAGAGACTAGGACCAGGGCCATCACTGCACTGTCGGGTGTGGGGCAGTGGTTCCCAACCTTGGGGTCGAAGCCCAGCTTGGGTCCCCTGATATGCATATTGGGGTCACAGGAGATGGCCGACGTAAGCTTGGTGATCCATTTTAGCAAGTCACTTTAATTCTTTTGGGTCTCATAGACGTCCAGTATGTGCTAACGGACTGGCTCATGATTCATAGCCACAAACACTTGGTGTGAGGCACAGAGGTGCTCTTCCAGTTCACCGGGATATTCGTATCATCGGCAGATGTGGCTTTTCAGAGCTAGAAATGGGGTCAAGGATGGATAAAGGTTGGGAACCACTGGTGTAAGGACTAGGGAACCGTATTGGGACCAGGGGTAGGGCCGAGGGACCAGTATCCGGAGGGTGACCGGTGTAGGCCGGCGTAGGACTAGGGGTAGGGGGTAGGGAACACTGTTGGGTGGAAGGAGTTGGAAACAGGACTAGAGTTAGAGCTGTCTGCCATACTGAGGCCTGGGACGCTTCCCTGTCCACAGGTGGGCGCCATAGTGAAGATCCAGGCGTTTTTCAGGGCTAGCCGGGCAAGAGAAGAGTACAGGATGCTGGGTAAGTACCTCACCCTAATGGGGGGACAATAGTGTCATATTATGTGAATCTTTATTAACCAATGAGTCTCTTCGCCAGTCCATTCGTCCACGCCCCCCCTGGCGGTGGTCAGGAAGTTCGTCCACCTGTTGGAGACCGGCGATGGTGACATCATGCAGGAGGCGGAGCTACTGCGCCTCAGACAGGAAGTGGTCACAACCATTCGATCCAACCGCCAGCTAGAGGCTGACCTGGACCTCATGGACCTGAAGATAGGGCTGCTCGTCCGAAACCGCCTCACCCTGCAGGTACACAATTTGTGTGTATAAAATGTATACACCCGACAATCCTGTATAGGCCTGTGTAACTGACTTTGTGTGTG
Organism: Urophycis floridana; assembly: GCA_027123135.1. Classification (NCBI taxonomy): domain Eukaryota; kingdom Metazoa; phylum Chordata; class Actinopteri; order Gadiformes; family Phycidae; genus Urophycis; species Urophycis floridana. The sequence goes on along the minus strand of JAOPUI010000008.1, from coordinate 16,746,324 downwards.
TGTGTGTGTGTAGGAGGTGGTCTCTCACTGCAAGAAGCTGACCAAGAAGAACAAGGAGCAGCTGGCAGACATGATGGCTCTGGAGCGCTCCAAGGGTCTCAAGGCCCTACGTAAGAGATGTAGAGACCGTCTGGAGACCTACCAGCACCTCTTCTACCTGCTCCAGGTAACCTGTAACCTATATGTGTGTGTTTATGTATGTGTATATACATATATATACATATTTATGCATATCTGTCTTTGTTGTTTCAGACCCAGCCTCTGTACCTGGCCCAGCTGATCTTCCTGATGCCTCAGACCAAGTCCACCCGCTTCATGGAGACGCTGGTGTTCTCCCTGTTCAACTACGGCTCAGACAGCAGAGAGGCCTTTCTGCTCCTGCAGCTCTTCACTGCGGCTCTGCGCTACGAGATCAGGTCTCGCCATAATAATACTGTGTGTTTGTTCCGCTGGGCACCCGCTTTATTCCACCACCATCTTCTTCCATCCTCAATGAACAGTGGTCCTGATGTCTCCTTTATCTCGTCCTCTCATCCTCCTGACGGTGGTGCTCTTCAGGCTGAAGGTGGAGCAGCCCCAGCAGGTGGTGACCGGGAATCCCACCGTGTTCAAGATGTTGGTGAGCTTCTACCGTCACGCCCGCGGCCACAACGCCCTGCGCCAAATCCTGGGCGCCGCCGTCAAGGACGTTCTCCACGACGGCTCCCTCAGCATCAGGACCGACCCGCTGGAGATCTACAAGACCTGGATCAACCAGACGGAGACCCAGACCGGAGCAAAGAGGTCTCTGGCTCTCTGGCTCTCTCACCCCCGCTGTCTCCCTCACGATCAAGCAGTCCCAGATGCAGACTGATACCAAGAGTTGTCTGTCTCTCACTCTCTCTCTGTCTCTCTCGCTCTCTCGCTCTCTTGCTCTCGCTCACTCTCTCTGTCTCTCTCTCTCTGTCTCACTCCCTCTCTCAGTCTCACTCTGTCTGGGTCTGGTTGATCCTGAGAGAAAAGGGCTCATTCACTCATTCACCAAGAGGGCTCATTTACTCATTCACCAAGAGGGCTCAATCACTCATTCACCAAGAGGGCTCAATCACTCATTCACTCGCTCACTGTTATTTTTTTCCTTGATGTTCTCAGCTCCCTGCCCTATGATGTGAGTGCAGAGGAGGCCCTGTCCCATCCTGAGGTCCAACGCAGACTTGATATTGCCATTATCAACCTGAAGAACCTGACTGACCGGGTGTTCACCGCCATAACCACCAACCTCTACAAACTACCGTAGGTCTACAAACGATCCTACGGCACCTCTACAAACTACCATGGGTCTACAAACTACCATAGGTCACCTCCTGTAAACCCTCACCAACCTTTATGAACTACCATAGGTCTTCGATCCATCCTCATCTAGCCTGGCCCCACCCCACCTCAATACGTACGGATGTGAGACATTGAGTTACTGCCACATCCTTGTTCCTGTCCATGGAGATGTACTTTTGGTCACAAGGTGAAAATGTACGAGAAGCACTCGTGTAGTGAATGGGCTAACATGGGTGGTTGTGTTCTCTTCAGCTACGGCCTTCGCTACACAGCCAAGGTTCTCCGAGACGCTCTGCACTCCAAGTTCCCCGAGGCCAGACAGGAGGAGCTCTACAAGGTGAAGCAGCTAGTTGCTAGTTGTGGGGACGCTTCTGCACTGTTCCTGTATGATGATAATGATGCTATATGAGCTAGTTGATGCTAGTGGTGCTGCAGATCGTGGGGAACTTGGTCTACTACTGCTACATGATGCTAGTTGTGCTGCAGATTGTGGGGAACTTGGTCTACTACTGCTACATGATGCTAGTGATGCTAGTTGTGCTGCAGATTTTGGGGAAGTTGGTCTACTACTGCTACATGATGCTAGTGATGCTAGTTGTGCTGCAGATTGTGGGGAACTTGGTCTACTACTGCTACATGATGCTAACGATGCTAGTTGTGCTGCTGCAAATCGTGGGGAACCTGGTCTAGTAGCGCTACATGATGCTAACGATGCTAGTTGTGCCGCTTCAGATCGTGGGGAACCTGATCTACTACCGCTACATGAATCCAGCCATCGTGGCGCCCGATGGCTTCGACGTGGTGGAGATTTCCGCCGGCTCCACCCTGTTACCAGAGCAACGCCGCATTCTGGGCTCCATAGCGCGCATGCTGCAGCATGCAGCTGCTAACAAACACTTCCACGGTGATAGCCCCCACCTGCACAGCCTGAATGAGTACATCACCCAGACCCACGGCAGGTTCAGGTATGACCACACAACTGTGCAGTAGTCAACAACGGTTGGATATACAATATCATAGAGTGGTATGGTGTAGTTGTCATATTGTGATATTGTCATATTGTGAAACGATTCTTAGTTGGGTAGTCTGGCTAACAGGGAGTGGTTACTGCTGTGTTTATTCTTGACATTAGATAAACAGGAGGTGGTAACCTCTGTCTTTAATGGTAACACAAAGAAGACAGGAAGTGGTCACCGCTGTGTTTAATGTCAACAGGAGGTTCCTGCAGGCTGTGTGCGACGTTCCAGAGCCAGAGGAGAGGTTCAACATGGATGAATACTCAGAGATGGTTATCCTGAACAAACCCGTGGTCTACATATCCATCGGCGAGCTACTCAACACACACAAGGTTCATGTTCTTAACTGTAGTGTTAAGAATGATATATATTTATTTGTTTGTTGTATGTATGTGTTTATTGATTTGTATGTATGTGTTTATTGATTTGTCTTGTGTGTGTGTGTGTGTGTGTGTGTGTGCGTAGCTGCTCTTGGAGCACCAGGAGGCCCTGGGCCCCTCACCTTCTGACCCGCTCCGAGTCCTACTGGCTGAGCTGGGAGAAGTCCCCTCACTGGAGGAGCTGCTGGGTAAATATCCTACCCCAGTGCACTCACCCTGCCTACCCTACAAGTCCTACCCTAACTATATCCTAGCCTAACTTCCCATCTGAAAATACTCTACCCTAATCCTTCTGTCCAATAGTGTGTGTTAGTGATTCAGACGTGTAATAGTGTGTTAGTGATTCAGACATGTGTAATAGTGTGTTAGTGATTGAGACATGTGTAATAGTGTGTTAGTGATTCAGACATGTGTAATAGTGTGTTAGTGATTGAGACATGTGTAATACTGTGTTAGTGATTGAGACATGGGTTCTGTTCAGGGGACAGCTCTGCAGACCAGTCCAAGATAGAGGTGTCCCTCACGCTCACCAGCCGCTTCGACGTCTTCAACGACCAGGACCAGTCAGACAGCAGAGGAGTCCTCCTCAGGTACTCAGCAGGGTCGAACGAAGACAATCCCCGTCCGGCCTTCCCCGGAATTTCTCGGCATATTCCGATCTCGTATCCCAAAGTAAATGATAGGACAGGACATGATAAATGAGTGGAGTTGGAGGTGCTATGTCTCACCAAAAAGGGTGTTGCAGTTCTAGCCTATGTGTGGTCCATCAACGTTACAGTTGAAACCGCCGCGCTAACCTTCTGTTCTGACCTCCGGCCCTGTGTGTCTCTCAGCACCAAGCAGCTCATCGTGGACGTGCTTCGCACCCAGTCAGGTGACACTCTGAGTCAGGTGCTGCGGACGTCCACGTCACGTGACCAGGTTGGGGGGACACTTAAGAAATGGTAGTATCTGATTGGCTTTGGCGTGAGGAACCCCGGCTCATCGCCCTCTCTGGTTGGCTAGGAGCTTCAGCACGGTTGGATGATGCAGCGCCGCGCCCAGAGAGACGCTCGAACCCCGGACAAGATGAAGAGAAACCAATCCCTCGTTGCCGACGGCAACCTCAGTCTGGAGGAGAAGAAGAGGAAGATCGCCAGGAGTCTTCGTCGCCTGGAGGCCCTTGGGGTCTTGACGCCCCCCGACTCTGAGGCTCAAATACTGCAGATGATAGCCAAGGTACATGCCCATATATGGAGGAATGGCCAAGACCCATGCCCACATATGTATTGATGGCCAAGGAACAGAGCCATATATGGAGTGTCTGTTTACATACAACATGTAACGCCTGTGTCTCATGGCAGGACATCAGACACCAGCGCTTGTACCGCCAGAGGCGCAGGGCAGACATGTTGAGGCTGAGGCAGACTCTGTCCAGCCTGCAGGAGAAGAGCTCCGCCCACAGCCAACAGGTGGACTACTACAGCCAATACATCACTTCCTGTCTGGACAGCCTCACTGCCAGGTAACACGACAACAAACGGGTCTGGAGTCTTTTTAAAATGCACTGCATAAAGCTGTGATCTCATGGTGAGCTTTTAGCCTCAGTGTTGCCAATGTTTTCCTATGGAGTCAGGAGTTAGGGTCAGGGGATAAGATTAGGGGTGATGGGTTAGGGTTAGGGACATGGCTGCTGTGGAAAGGTTTCCATGGTTGCAATCAGCAGCAATAAGAAGTATCTCAGTGGTTACAGTAACAGGTTTCCATGGTTACAGTAAGAGCAGCAATAAGAAGTGTGTTCATGGTTACAGTGATAACAGGTTTCCATGGTTACAGTAAGCAGCAGTAAGAAGCATGTCCATGGTTACAGTAAGAGCGGTAAGAAGCGTGTCCATGGTTACAGTACTAACAGGTTTCCATGGTTACAGTAAGAGCAGCGGTAAGAAGCGTGTCCATGGTTACAGTAAGAAGCATGTCCAGGGTTACAGTACTAACAGGTTTCCATGGTTACAGTAAGAGCAGCGGTAAGAAGCGGCCGTCTCTGAGCTACAGCGCCGCCCGGCTGCAGGAGAAGGGAGTTCTGCTGGAGATCCAAGACCTGCCCTCAACACAGTAAGATACGCACTCTGTACCACCATGCTGTAACCCTGTCTGGTTCTGACCGTATAGATGGTCGTACACAGCTGGAGGGTGGGGGGGTGGGGGGGCATTATTAGTATTTAGTATCCAGCCAGCGTAACCAATATGGCGATCCTCTCTTGTGATTGGCCCATAGAAACCCCCCCCCCGACCTCTCACTCACTTTGAGTTACAAGAGCCCACGCTTGTTTTGAAATGCATTGAGCACAAGGGTTGTCAAGTCCAGCTGTAATTCTGAACATTCTCTAAACATTTTTATAATCGATTTGCTACATACTTTCCCACTACATACCCACATATAAATGGCCTGGGGATGCCAACCTGCATGTGCCTCATAAAGACCATAAGGTGTGACCTACTGTAGGTTTAATATGATGTTTTACATACTGTAGACTAAACATGACCTTTGACCTACTGTAGGTTTAAGAACGTGATGTTCGACATTGTTGCTGGGCAGCAGACTGGAAGCTTCCAGGTCAAAACTCGCTTCCTGGGGGTTGAAATGGAGGAGTTTCCCCTCAAATACCAGGTACTCAATACACACACACACACACACACATACATCTCAGGTACGCACACAAACATACAGCCTTCCCAGGGGCACGTACACACATTCACAGGTTCAAAGGTACACACTTCCTAGTTGTGTACACACATACACACTATGGTTGTCCTTTGAATCTGATGACTGTCCGTTTCTATCGAGTGACACCCTTTGTGTGTGTGTGTGTGTGTGTGTGTGTAGGACCTGCTCCAACTGCAGTACGAGGGTGTTGCGGTCATGAAGATGTTTGACAAGGCCAAGATCAACGTCAACCTCCTCATCTTCCTCCTCAACAAGAAGTTCTTTAAGAAGTGAACTTCATGAGTGACCTTCACTTCATATTCATATTATCAATATATTCATATCGTAGGTTTCAGGGATTCATCCAAACACTCCTTTACTTCAGTCTGAATCATACCAACTATGAATTAGCTATGAATTACACTACTAATCACTAATCAGACTATTACTACTATTATGATCTATCAATCATTTACACTATAATTACTTATCATCTACAGTATTATTAATCATTCAGCTACAGTATAATTAATGATGAATCTACACTATTGATTATTACTTTACAGTCTTCCTTATGTTTTTGGGAACTGCAAGGCGTGTTATTGTTCTGATGAGGTCATATTAATGTCATAATCAACGATGACCCAAGTCTCTCTCTCTGTTTATATTTTTCTGTTTTTTATGTCGTCTGTAAATATGTGCTGTCTCAAGTTTACCTTCTTCACTGAGCTCAAATGTTTTGTCTTTCATATTTTATGTCGTTTTAAAATACAGAATAAAGGGATTTATTAAGCATTTAACATAAATAACACTTTTTTTAAAACATTTTGTATGTAATGGAATATTTCACCTATTCTACCACAATAAATAAATAATCTATTTAAAGATAAAAATGTGTTTTATGTTGTTTTATAAGACACATTTACCAGGTAAAATTGAGTCAGCTTGAGTGTAAATCACATTTTAGTTTTGTAAGAATCAAATAATATTGCAATATAAAGTTAGTCTGTTATCATACAGTTGTAAAGTTAATCCCAGTCAGAAAGGGAACAGTGAACAGATAATGTCGAGTCTGGTCAAACAACCAGAGTTGGATCACAACCTGGATAGCATCCTAGCTAGATTCCACCCTGGAAGCAGGCAGATCACTTGTGTTGGATTTATTTGATTTATTATTTGTGACCTCCATTCAACCTAACCATTGAGACAACTCCTTTAGCAAGGAAAAACTCGTATGAATGATATTAGGCTAAGCTTTGCCTTGTACTTTTACTCGTATTACTTGTTCACTTTACGTCTCTTCCACCCCATATAATGTAGATATTCCTATCTTTGTATGTTATTGTTCTATTATCTAAATGTATTATTTGATTTGAAGGTTTAGCCAGAGTGAGATCTGTATGCTAGTTTTAACACCTTAAACACTCTATGACTTTTAACCTAATGACCTTTAGATCTCTTTGAACTTTAATCCCTTATTCGCTTCAGGTCTCTTTGACCCCTAAACATTGAGGACCTTGAGGCAGGGACAGACTATTTGAGTGTCTAAGAACTAAAATAAGAAAATATATGGTTATATATTAATCAATTTATCAAGGGTAGGTTCTGCCTACTGACTACAAGACATTAATCTAGACTACATGATAGGCCTACTACTATTACAAGATTTATACCTTAAAGAAAACGGTGAGTTCATAGTGTTCACTTTATGTTAGCAGCGTATCGCCACTAGATGGCGAATGTGGCCGCATTGTATGCCTGGTTCATATAAATAGCCAATAGCCTATCCGAGATTATCTGCCTTGAATATTTATGTGCTTGTCAGGCTAGTATTTAGGGTCAGGTTCAGTCTTAAGGGTTAATGAACCATGAATTAGGGTTACAATTAGTTATAAAGTATTTAGAAAGTGCTTACAGATTGTATTAAATGATTATTTAATACAACAAAAATTAAGACAAGGCTTTGGTTTGATACACCTGAACGTGGACGTTTATTCCGCTATTAAATTACAATCGGGGTAAAAGACAAAAAATAGAGTACCTACATATAATTTACTACTTCATGACAGGCATACAAAAATATTTTTGTTTCGTTTAGATTTATCATAAACTTCAAGTAATTTACAGACGTCCATTTAGCACAAAGTCAAATCTTCAGCACTTCAGACACAACAGTTGGACATATTGCTGAACAGCCATGGTGGTCTACAACACAACAGGACCTCCACAAAATGGTTGGTTACCTGTACGGCAGACTGGCTAGGTGTTTAGAACAGGACCTCCACAAGATGGTGGGTTACCTATACGTCAGACTGGCTAGGTGTTTAGAACAGGTGCTCTAGTTGAAGGTTGATTACCTGTAGAATAGACTAACTTACCAGACACTATTTACCAGAATAAAGACCAGAGCCGTTTAGCACAGGACCTCCAGATAATGATTGCTTACTTGAAGGGTAGACTAACTAGATATTAGGAACAAAACCTCCAGATGATGATTGGTTAATTGTAGAGTAGACTAACTAGATATTAGGAGCAGAAACTCCAAGTGATGATTGGTTACTTGAAGGGTAGACTAACGATATATTTAGAACAGGATCTCCAGACGACAGTAAGTTATCTGAAGAGTAAAACTAACTTACCAGATAAGACTAGCTATTTACTGTCGGTGCATCTCTCAGCATAGCTGAAACTTGACCTGGTGAACCCTGTCCGCTCCACTGTTTAATCGTGCACTTGAAGACCACTTGACACTCTGTTGGACCGTTACAGTACAGCCTATATTGCACATACAGTATTTCATAAAATATGAGGTTCATCTCATCTGTACACTATGTATAGTCTGTGACGACATCACAGCAATCTCTTTCATGGTCGGTTGGGTCAACAGTTGCTGTCCCTGGTCACTCTTTGGGATTTACTATGTAAACTAATGCAAACAAACCAAATCAAAACACAAAACATATCGATATCTTCTCACAGCAAATACTCGCGTGGTTACTTCATATTCCAGCATCGTGTTTCTAAAAAGGTTACAGGTTTGATGGCTTGCAAATACCAAATCACACTGCGGATGGATTGTGTTTGACTTCAATCTGAATGATCCCTCGTCCTTTTGTTAGCGTCTTGATTGAGCCAGAGCTTGGCTGGCCTTCATTGTGCACATTGCAAAGGTCAGCCTGTGAGCTGGTAAAGCATTGTGGTGAGGATTCATTTGTCTCTGCAAGCTCTACAATACAGACTCCTTGACTGGCTACCACTATTAGCATTAAAAAAACACAATTCTATCGGGCTTCTTTTGCACCCGCCACCCTTTTACCAATAAGTATTTAAAACGTTTTGACCGGGACATGAAATCTGAACCCGGCTCTGGTGACGGATTTCACATTGAAGTGTGAAGGCCAACACTGCCTGATCAGACAGGATGCGACATAGCTTTGCCTGATCAGACAGGATGTTATAAAGCTCTGCCTGATCACCGAGATGTCACCTAGCTCTGTCTGATGAGACAGGATGTGACATAACTCTGTCTGATAAGACAGGATGTCTCATAGCTCTGCCTGATCAGACAGGATGTGACATAGCTTTGCCTGATCAGACAGGATGTTACAAAGCTCTGCCTGATCAGACAGGATGTTACAAAGCTCTGCCTGATCAGACAGGATGTTACAAAGCTCTGCCTGATCAGACAGGTTGTTACAAAGCTCTGCCTGATCAGACAGGATGTGACATAGCTCTACCTGATCAGGCAGGGGCTATGTCTGAATTGGCTCACTTGTCCCCTCATCCCCTATTCCCTAATGAACACTCCATAGTACACGCTTTAGGAAATACATATTGGGACATTTGACACCAAATACGCACCGGTAATCTGTCAGTGTGACATCTATTGGTCGCATAAACAAGAATCCACTTGTTAGATGTCACCTTGTGACGGCTCATTTGCATAAAGAAACTATATGTGCTGGACCATCTCCATTGGATGAACCTGATGACAGTGGAAAGTGCTATGCATCATGGGATATAGTGCGGAAATAAATAAGTGTGCATCGGGTGTACACTTGTTTTGCGGTGCATTATGGGTATTAAGTAGTGCACTAGATAGGCTACCAGATTTCTACACTAACATTTCGGCAACACTACAAAATGGTGACTCCCTAAATAGTGTACTATGGGGTGGAGTAAGTGGGTCACTTTTAACAGTTACAACATGTTGCAGAGCTCTGCCTGATCAGTCAGACAGGATGTTACATGTCTCCATGTGATCAGGCAGGATGTTATCTCTGAAGCATTCTTAGAATGAAGGTTGTGCTGTTAGCTGTGATCAGTTGATAAAGGACAGTTTTAGTGAACAGACCGGTAAAACATCAGTACAGCGTATTGACACTATTCCATATTAGAATCAACATCAGAGTCATAATTAATCATACACCATAATTATAATTAAATCCACTTATAAACAAATGATAGCTCTTCTTGTAAACACCAAGTGTTTCAATGCCTAAATCTGAATCCATGTTAAAATATGCCAACAAATGATTTGGTAGATTAGACCAGTGTCATACTGGGTTTAAGTACTAAGTCAGTGGTTAATGTCAGTTGGCTCATGTCGTTTCACATCTCACTATTAGCCTTTCACATCTTTTACTCTGAAAAATGGAAATGCAATTGGTGCAAATTGTGCATTTGTAAACATTAAATAAGTCACACATCTGTTCTCAACTCTTCTAGGTTCAATGTGACCTCACCGACAGCAAAGCTCAAATTACAAAACAAGGCTGAATGTTTTTTTTTTCTCAAATGATTGACGTGATGAAGTCTGTTGTACAGGTTATCCCTCTTACTCCTCTAGGAGTTATAATTACCAAACATGCGTTGCTTGAATTAGTCAGGTTTTGACCAGAAGATCCTCCTAGTCAGCGTTTGACTGGACAACCTTCTCAGCCAGGATTTCCTGGAAGGTAGAGAGCTGCTTCATCTGCTCCGTCTGCATGGAGTGCCTCCGCAGAAGCTTCTTCTTGACCTTGAAGTCGGGGCCTCTCTTGGGGGAGGCGGGGGCCACCGGGACCAGGATCTTCTGGCTGCACGGGGGAACCCTGATGTCTGGGATGGGTCTGTGGGGGTTGACGTTGAGGGGGGGCAGGAAGCCGGGCCTGGTGTGGGAGATGTGGTCCAGGAGGAGAGTCCCTGAACCTCTTCGCTCCAGCAGCCCCGGGGCCCGGCGGCGCACGCTGAGCGGGGACACTGAGTTGGGGATGTTTTCTAGGGACTCCTTGGAGGAGGAGGCGAGCAGGGACAGCGGGGAGGCGTTGAAGCGTCTCCTCTCCACGGACACTCTCCCTGAGTCCGGGGACCCCGGGATGGACTTGGGGCAGAGGTGGCTGTCGGACTCGTAGTGGTCCATGCGGGTCAGCTTGGGGTGGACGAGGGCCTTTGGGGCCGCGGCCGCGCTCTCCTGGGTCTCGGGGGCCGTATTCCTGCGGTACAGACTCTGGTGCTGCTGGACCTTGTCAGCCCAAGAAGAACTGGGGAGGGTCGGCCAGTCCTCGGAGCTGGAGCGATCTGTGAGCTTTGGTGAACAGGGGTCGTGCGTTTCAATGCTGTGCCGTCGCCATAACAACGGTTTATCTGGTTCTGAGCTGACCTGGCTGGTCCCGTCTCCTTCCTCTTTAAGTCCAACATCTGCCTTGTCCTGTGGAAGAGCGCCCAGTACAGTGGGGGCCACGAGCCCCCAAGGCTCAGAGTTCAGCCTCTTCAACAGCTTGCGGGGAGGGGGCCTCCGGTCCGCTGGGGAGGGCACGGATGGTAAGGCCAGTGCAAAGCTGAACATGCCCTCTTCTTCCTTGTCCTTCTCTGTCCCAGGGGAGTTGGAGGTGCCGACCTCCACCTGGGATGGAGACATGCAGGTTGGGGAAACCTTGTCCAGTATTGCCGGGGAGGGAGGGGAGTTCAGATACTGCTTGGTCTTCTTGGTGCCAGAGGGCGACATGTCGGTGGTGATGATGATCACCTCCTTGCCCTTGGCCTTGCAGGCATCCAGCAGCACCTGGAGAGTGTCCCGGTCGCCTCTGTTGATGGCATGAACCAAGGCGGAGGAGCCTGAGTAGTCCTTCAGACTCGGGTCGGCTCCATTGTCCAGGAGCAGCGACACCACCTCCTGGCCCGCCTGCTCAGCGCAAGCATGCATGAGGGCGGTTCTGCCACTCTTATCTGCTATGTTTGGGTCGGCACCTTTCTCCAGGAGATAGCGCACCATCTTGTTGCGGGTCTGTGGGTTGTCGTAGTTTGCGATGCAAGCAGCCGAGATGGGGGTTTCCCCTCGCTCGTTGCCCTCGTTGATATAGGCCCCGCCCTCTATCAGCAGGCGGGTGAGTCTGAGTTTGCCTTGGAAGACGGCTTTGAGAAGGGCATTCCCCTCTCCATCCCCCATGGTCCCTGTGGTCCTCTGGGAGTTAGCTTAGTACTGTCGACTCATGCTCCAGGAGATGTCACATGACCTTGGGGAAAAAACAGAGTAGACATTTAGAACTTGGAGTAGGGATAGAGATAGTAAGCATTTACAGTTAGCATTTAGAGTACGCATCTATAGTATCTAGAGTAAGCATCTATACCTAGCATTTATATATAGCATTATAGCATCCTTGAGTTAGCATCAAGATATAGCATATTTAGCATGAAGAACTTGCATCTTTAGTTTGCATCTATAGCACCTAGAGATGCAGCTATAGCCTGCAGAGTTAAAATCTGGGACAAGCATCCAAAGATAGCATTCAGAGTTAGCATTATAGTTAGCATTATAGCATAGAGGATGAC
>JAOPUI010000008.1:16640887-16651909 GCA_027123135.1 Urophycis floridana | reverse complement strand
TCTCTCTCTCTCTCTCTCTCTCTCTCTCTCTCTCTCTCTCTCTCTCTCTCTCTCTCTCTCTCTCTTTCTCTCTCTCGAACCTCTGACCTGGTCCGTCTTGGTTCCAGCTCTCCCAGCACTGTCCCTCTTAGCAGGCCATAGGAAGACTTTGATGCTGCTTCTTCAGGTTATTTATCACAGTTTTGTTATGTTTTATTTATTTGACTGGGCTGAATTTATGTGCATTCATTGCACTTGAAAAGTGAGTGGGAGGTTTTGAGCAGGTGAGCAGGTTGGAGCCGGGAACCTCAAGGTGGTTGTCTGAAAGTGAGGGACCCGGCTGTGACCTCTGAACTCTACGCTGGCCCTGTGGACACGCAGCTGCGTGCCGTGACTGTTTTAAATGGAAACGCGACTGGACCCGGGCACAATCGGTCGGTGCCCACCACCGACGTTTTGTCGGCAAAATGAACAACATGAAATGAAGTTTGAATGTGAAAGCTTTATGCGGCATTCGAGCTGCCCACACAGTTCCACCCGACTGTAGAACAAGCATCTAAAAAAAAAGAAAAAACCCTTTCGCCAAAAAAACAACAACATTAAAATTCTAACGTATTTGAGCGTGGGCTCAGCAAATCAAAGCGTTGTCAAGGGTCAACAGGACTCTTGACCCCATGATGACCCAGACACAAAAATATTTCCATTTCCGTCCGCCGGCATTCCTTCGGTGCACGCTGCGGTTGCAAAACAATGCGGGCCCCCTGAACAGCGTTGCTTAGCTACGTGATTCAGACGCCGGGTGATCTCTGTGTATGGATGGCTGGAGTCCCCTGCTCCTTGACAGCTCACATCTCAGAGACTCTGAATGAGCCATCTGCTTACTCAGGGGGATGATTCATCCCGTTAACTGGTAAGCGGGCACGGGTCTGCTTTTTTTTTAGTTAGCAAGGGATTTCTTTTGATCTCGCTCTAATGATCTTTCCATAAAAGCAATCGATCATTGATCATGTATCATAATGACAAGAATAACATGAATGTCTTTGTTAATGTTGTGTCATTCACTCGTCATTCATCATTCCGCTGTTATTACGCCTGATGTGGTATGATGGAGTAGGAGGGACGTTTATTTTTAGTGGATTTTATTTCTTTAATACCTGCAGACGTGGGAGCGCGTCTGAGCATGAGGCTGTTGGGTCTCATTTGAGCTGGCAGAGACACTAGCCATAAATAATTCAGGCAGGGAGGCAGACACTGGGGCAAGCTACTTGATAATATATTCGGTGTCAAAAAAAAAGCCATGTCTGATTTCAAACAGATGTTTTCCTCTCTTTCTCTCTTCAAACACCCTTACTGCGGTAACCCCGTGCCAGGATCAAGCATGCTCTGTGCGAGGGTCCGCGTGGTATGAAATGGGGTAAAGGCGTTTTGATATCGAGTTATGTGGCTCATTGATTTCTGCTGCTAATGATTAATTCACAGTGCAGGGCACTGGCCTATGATGTTGGCGTTTTTGCTGACATGTGGCTGATACTGTGCCATCCACTATGCGTCGAATCCCAGCTACCACGCACACACACGCGCACACACATACACACGCACACGCACACGCACACACACACACAGGGGAAAGGTGTGGTTTTCAGCAATAATCTGTGGAAATTGAAAAACGTTATGGTAAACTGCAGCATGATCTAATGTTGTTAATTGATGAGTATAATTTTGCGTGTCTCCAAGTCTATCGAACCAAATCCATATTCTTCTATTTATACGGCTGTATTTACTATTCCAGCTCCTCTTCCCGGATGTTGTCGTTCTGATATTGATTCGGTTTTTTTATCGTAACTTTGCAAAAAAAAAAGAAATATGGAAGGGAACAGAGTAAGGAGTGACCTGAAGCAATGAATTATGAATGGAAAGGAAAATACATAATTTATTGGTATTTTTTGCATATTTTATGGTAATCACTTTTCTTTCATTTACAAACCACAGTTGCCTCATTTTAGAACATAACTACTGTAACCAAAATGAGGAATTAAATTAAGAATATTGGGATTATTGTATTGCATTTGTTGTATATATTTTCCATAACAGACACACTTTAACTAAATAGTTGTGAATTACATTATGTATGTATAAACAAAAATTAACATACGTTTTTATTCAATACACACACACACACACACACACACAGTACAAATTGTCAGGGATATACTACCATCTTGTGGTTGGTAACAGACGTTGTACTTACACTCCTAACATCCTCACAGCCGTCCGAACTTTCCCGTCTGTATTATTTCATAAGACTGTGGTTTCTGTGTAGGGTGTCCCTATTGAATCCTCAATTCCTCTCTTTTTTACAGACTCTAACCCACAGTGACATCAGCAAGTTCAACCTCATACAACAACCGTAAGAATCCACTCACTCTTTTCTCTCGTTCAGTTCAGCTGGAAGCTTGTCCAGCAGGCCTACTATGTGAAGACAGTCGATATCTGAATAGATCTCCCAAGGATTCGTTCATTTACAAGTGGTAAGATAGTGCTTGCTCATGGTGGGAATCGTTAGGTCTCTGTAAATAACATCAAAAAGAGTTTTGGTCTAGCGCTATCTAAATTAAATTAAATAGGATGAAAAAAAAGAAAATGAGATAAGAAGTAGGGGAGACCGGGTATGGTTGTAACACGGGGAGAGTTGTACCACCACCAATTCCACCTCCACGATAGGAGTCACATGATCATTTCAGTTTTTACCCACTTTCCCCCCGATGATCGATGGTAATTATCTAGGCTGGAAACCGATCCATGCAGATTTTATCGAGAAAAAAAAATATTTTGATGTAAGAAAGTAATTTTTTGAACCAAGACTATATTTTGTCTAGCAGGCCTACTTATAATATTGCAGATACAACCAGGTGACTCATATTAGATGAAAGTATAGTTTCTCAGGCAAAATGTGAAGCATTTTTCCCTTGCTAATTCCAAACCACTATGCCAATACAGCTAACTAAACAATGGCTGACAGGGTGGGGTGGTTGTAACACATCTTTACCATGTGTTACAATACTATAACGTCCAACTACAACTAAGAACACTTTCTTGATTTTAAGTAACAGATGTTTTTAAAAAGCATCTGATGAGGTCACAAAGAAGGGCAAGTCAGTTAGATCAATTACAAAGTCATATGGGATCTGCCATGTAACACTGAGCAGATACGGCAAATCACTGCAGAAGCTGAGAGACCAGGGGTCCAGTGATCTTCCCAGTGTAGGTTACAGGAGCAGCAACAAAAGTTTTCTCTGAGGTGCAGAAGATGTTTGCTGATTATTTGACTCAGGCAGCAGACGTGTATTATGGACCACGTGAGGTAAGCTAATATAACAGGTTAGTTATACACACTTCTGAGTCAAACAGAAAGTGGATTTGAGTTATGGTTAGTCACAGACAGAGAGACATTGTTCTTGTATTTCAATAAAGCACATCACATGGTGTGGCATCCGTTTTTGCTTATTTTGTCTAAATGTTACAACCTACCCCAGCATGTGTTACAACCCACCCTGGTAGTGGGGTAGGTTGTAACAAAGGAACAACATGTATTTGACATCACCTCATGAGGTCTGTGATATTCTTGCAGAGGTTTGAATTGGTGCCATTTGTAGTAAACAAATGTGGGTACTTTGTATTGAAGTTTGAGAGCTTTAGCTCAAAAAATCAATGAGTTACAGGTGCTGAAGCAAAAAGTGTTACAACCATACCCGGTCTCCCCTACTTGCCAAACTCAGTATTTCTTCCACATAAGGAAGACAGACGGCTCCTTCTCAAAATATAGTCTCACCTGCCCTTGTGCTACTGTATGCACACGTGGCACTGCAACGGGCAGAGGTTGGACCCAATTGCAGCACACGAAAAAGGCAGGCATTATTGGCAATTACTTATTACACAATGATCAGGCAAGTGATAGGGGAGGGGCCAGCTGAAACCAGCAACGGAGAGACTGGAAGTTCGTGGTCGGGGACAGGCAGGGTCGAAACCGGGAGCGCAATCCCAATAACGCTGGAGAGACTTGCATGAAAAGCTCAGAACAATCACGATTCGAGGCACCGTGAACAGGTGAACGGTGGCTTGGTGAGCAGGGGAGTGACTGGCAGACGGCGAGGAGAAGGCAGACCTTGGGAGGCACAGTGGTAGAGCAGGACAGTCAAGTCGAAGCCGAAACCAACAGTGTTAGGAATAGCAGGAAACTGTTTATTTTTTATTTTTGCCACAGTCGTTAGCTTCCGGTACACCTGTCTTTGTGGCATACCCCAACATCATACCTACCAAGCTCACCACTTCCTCCACGTATGGCAGGCAGACTGCTCTTTCTCAAGAGTAGGCCTACTGTTCCACCCAAGTCCCTGCAGCCCAGTGGTGGAGCGCAGAGCTGAAGTCTGGGAGGACCTGGTTCAAGTCTCACCACACACACAAAAAAATCTTCTCTCCGAAGTGTAATGAAAAACACGCTTTGTCTTATAGAGACATGGTTGATGATGATTCTCTCCATAATTTTTCTTCCTCTTTTTGGAATTTTGATTCTTTCCATTTTTCTAACTTTCTTTTTTGGGGTGCTTTTTAATTCTATTTATTTTCTTCTTTTTTATTTTGTATTCTCTCCATCTTTCATCACCTCTTTTCTGGTGAAGTCCTACTAGTACCAATACCTGCACTTTAGAGGTAGTTTATTCGACTGATGTTAATGGAGTTGCTGGTTCAAATCTTACAGCAATCAACAATTGTTCTATTGTTGTTTCTCTTATTTTTATTCTCCCCATAATTTTTCATTACCACTTATTTTAAACCACTGTCTCTCTCCAATGATAGCTGGCATGGCTGAGTTCACTTTAGAAACATGGTTGTTAATTTTAATACATTTACTTCTGGAAGACCAATGTTTATGGCATACCTATGTCCTTTTAACATACCTACCACGTTCACTATTTCCTCATCTGTTTGATGATTTTTCACCTTCCAGCAAACCTGCTGTTATGGCATACTAATGTAATTTTATAGTATTTACCAAGATCACTCCTCCAAGTATGAAAGATTCCTCCTTTTAAAAACATAGCCTGACCTTTGCTCATCTGCTCCTAAGCACCCGTGGACCAGTGGTAGAGCAGAAGGCTGATGTGGATGATCAATTCTGACTGCAACCAAACATTTGGTCAGAAATGTCATTATGTGCAGAACACCAGTTGTCAGGGGGAGATCTGGTTTACTGCAGAGCTTTAAGGATGAATGTTTCACAGAACAGGTGTTACATGCTGCCATGTAGGATATTTCTCCAGTGTGTGTTGCGATGGTTACTTCAACCTGTGCACATTGATTGTTCTATGCACAATAGGTGTGCAGCCTCACCCAGCCCCAGAGACTACTCAGTCTTGCTCAGGCCAGGTGAGGCTGCTTAAACCAGCCATCAACCACACTGCACAGGTTGCTTCGGGTAAATCTGCCCTTATGGCATAGCAATGCTATTTAACCATACTTACCAAGCTCACCATCTGTGCAAAGTATGGAAGACTCATAGTTGTCAATATAGTCTGGTCTACCCGGCTGGGTGATACCCACATGTGCCTCAGTGGTGGAGCGTGTGGTGGCAATGCTGCGCAAGAGGTCTCCGGTTTGAATCCAACCTCAACCAAACATATGGTGAGACATGGCTTGAAATCAAATGGTGTGTACTGTGATATATCCATTAGGATATACCAACAACTACAGTTGTTCCTTGCAATTAGAGTATTAAATATATATGTCGATTTTGTTTTGCATTTTTTTCCAAAATGAAAATGTGTGTGTGCATCTGAAAGCACATTTTGATTGTCGCTAAAGTCTATAGAATGCTCATCACCCCGAATGGAGACTTGTTGCTCCGGTCTTCAGCATGAGAATAGCAGGCTCCTTCATCTGACAACAGCCATCTCTCAGCAAAGACACCTCAAGGTGCAGTCGGGAACATCTGAAATCTTTTAAGACTTTAATTCTACATGAAGTAGCCTACTTCCATTGCACTCTGCCACCCAGTTCAGGAGATGAGTAGAGTGTACATTGTTGATTAAAGAAATCTGAACATAGATTATCAAATGTATATTGTTTAAAAAAAAAAAAAAAAGGGACAAATCTGAAAAATAAATTGAGCCTCTTCACTTGATGACCAAGAACAAGAATGAGTGTCTACAGCAGTTAAGAACCACTGCTTTAGACGTGGTCGTACATACGCAACGGCTTACTAGAAATCACATTGGACAATTTAGGTTCACATTGGCTTAAAACTCCATGATTCCACCAGGGGGCCCCTTATCGAGTAGGTATTTAAACCTGCACTATGTAAGTTTCCCATCAGCAGCCTCTCGTGGCTTGAGCTGTAGCTGCATCCTGCATCTTTTGTGATTTTCCCATAGAATTTAACATTTGATCTATTAAGTGATTTGTGGAGAAATATTCAATGGATGGATTGACTCATGGATGGGCATGTTCATACTTCAGAAACTTCCTAGTTGAGGTATTTTTTAATGGAGTAAATAGCTGCAGTCTTAAAGTTATAGTGCAGGTTTAAGCCAACAGCTCATGTGCGATCCATTAAGTCATACTTACCTCAGACCTGTGCATTGTGACTCACATGACTCACTGTACCAAAGGACTTCTTGAAAGAATGAACCGCTCCCTCTTTTATACACAAGTTTGTTAGTGATAAAAACACTAAAGATACTTAGGTATGACATATCAGTGGTCACGGTTAGGTTCATGGTAATGATCTGGGCGGTTTACGGACACTCGGCACAGATCAACAAGTATGTCGAGTCCCTCAGATTGGGGGCATTTTGTCTTCTGTGGTTTTGTAGCTACAGCATTAATTGTATCTTTAGACCTTTTCCACGTAGATGGGGAAAATAAGATTAATATCGACCAATACTCTGTTGTGGTTGTTGGTGCTCTAGTGTCAATTGTGTGGCGGTGTGTGTTGAATTACCTCATACTACAGTGTGTTTTTCAGACGGCTGATAGTGTGTGTGTGCACAAAAAAAGTTAAGGACGAAAAAGATGGGTCAGAAGGTTGATAAAAAAAAGAAAGAAAGAAAGAAAGAAAGAAAAATAATTAATTGGATTTCTCCATCCTGTAAGATCTGGACATGACATCTGAGTGCTGTGTAAAAACCCTGGGGCGACATGCATTTCGAAAAGACAAGACGGAAAAAACAAACAAAAAAAAAAGGACTCAGGTGAAACCAATCAACGGTGGCGGGTCCAGGGCGGATCAACAGCAAAAAAGGCGCACATTTGCGGGTTCTTTGACCTTGGTGTGCAAAAGTATACTCTTTATTCTTATTATATATCCAACTTTATTCTGCCCCGTCCCTCTCCCCTCCCCACAGGGGGCTGACCCAGCACCCCGACCAGTGGCAGACCAACAGAACAGGACAATGCTGACTGCCACCAGTTTACTGTCACTATTACAATAGCCAATCAGAGCTCACCTGCATTAAAGAAGGCAACCAAACAAAGAAGAGCAGAAAAAAGGGCTTATTTTTTCTTTTTTGTTAAATAGTAATAAATACATTGAGATGCAGTGGTTCGTTCTTTATCCCTTTTCTCTGAAGCAGGAGGGTTAAAAAGTTTGGATGTCATGTAGTTGTGTTTTTTTTAAACGTTTTTTTATTGATCTGTGTTGGTTCTTTAGCAGCAATCCGCATCAATTGTCATGGTGATTAGCAGCACAGAGAGGAGGAAGCTTGTCTGGGGAACCACCACAGGAGGAGCACGAGAAGACACAGGCAGGAGGAGGAGGGTTCCTTCGCGTGCCCCGTCACATTCTCCTACCAGCCGCCCCCCCACCCCCACTTCTACTATACGAGAGAGAGAGAAAGAGAGAGAGAGCAAGAGAGAGAGAGAGAGAGGAAAAGGGGGGTAAGGGGGTAAGGGGGGGGGGGTACAGTCCGGTCAGATTCCCACCTAAGTCCTGTTCCTGAACCTTTATATCATTGAAAATTAAAGCTGGGAAGCATCTTCGTTTTTTTTTCTCAAAAATGCTAACATGTTCTTGTGTTTTCTAACAGCTGTGGCTGAAATTGCGTTTCTCTTCATTTTTTTTTCCACTCAACTCCATCCTGGATGAATATGGAAAATGAATCCAACGCTGTCATTTATAAAACTCTCCCCCCCCCCCTCCTCCTTCAGAAGCAGGAACAATCAAGTAAAAACACACAGCTCCTCAAACCACAGAAAAAAATCTAATATTAAACAACAATATTCATAAAAACAAGCCAGTCTCAATTGTTCCATTCTAATTCACAGCTGTTGATCCTCCCTTACTCTTCAAAGAAGACAAAAACTTAAAGAAAGAATAAAATAAGCTTTCCCCCCGCCTCCTCCTCTCTCCTCCTCCTCTCAAGTAGAAGAAATGATCTCCTTCAGCTCAAAGTTCACCACTTAGTCTCTGAACTGAATATGTGTGTCTGAGACTGTGTGTGTCTGTGTGTATGTATGGTGAAGGGGCTCTATGTCTATTTACCACTTTTGTATGTGTATACTGTAGTTGTTAAAGTCGTATGGCTTTAGGGTGTGGTTGAGGGTATATCAAGAGTTGGCTGCCCCTTCGTCCGAGTCTGGCCGCGCCCTGCCGCCCCCCGCCAGGTTATTGTTGTTGGACACGGGGTAGTAGTCCTCGGGGGGCGGGGCTTGGGGCCCCTGGGCACCGGAGGCTGTCCGAGTCCGGAAGGCAGACAGTCCGATTGGCAGAGCTAGGGGCAAGGAGGCGGAGCCAAACTGCGAGGCTTCCATGGAAGACACCGCCCCGCCTAGGTGGTGAAGCCCCAGGGACACGCCCACATCCATGCTGTCACTCATCTGGGGGGAAGATCCCTGCTGGCCTCCGACTCCTCCTCCGACGCCCGTCTGCACCTGTCCCTGTCGCAGGCCACGTCCGCCGTTGCCGTGGTGGGTGTAGACGGGGTGGGGGTGATGGGGCGCGTCCAGGAAGTGACGCTGGTGTTGCTGGGAGGCAGCCGGCTTGTGGAGGAGCAGCTGAGTGTACGACTCCTGGCCTCCCCCGCCGCTCTCGCCGCTGGGCCAAATACGCATCTGCTGCTGGGAGGGCGCCTGCAGGAGGAGAGGAGGAGCAGAGGGGCCCGCCGGCCAGAGGAGGAGGAGGAGGGCGCGGTCAGAACACGACCGCCCACGGGAGCACTGTGACCGTACGCTGTGCTGTTATCACTGTTTGAACGTCCGTTAGCTCCAACGTTAGCGTTGGAGCTAACATAGCTCTGAGCGGAGGCCCTGGGCCTGACTGTGGCCGACTGGGACCGCTGACTATTTTAGCGGGTTTATGAGTGGCTGGTGGCTCTGATAAGGGAGCGATACATTTGTTTGGCTCCAATCCATTTGCTGATGTTGTTGTGATAAACACTCCCCAGCTAAAAGCTTACATGTTTCACTTTAACTGATGCAGTCTCCCCCGCTGTAGTGAGCTTTAGGATAACCCCGTTATAGACTCATTGCTTTCTAGCACGCGTCTCTTCTGTAAGTTTCGTTGTTCTCTACAGAACATGACGGCCTGAAAAGGCGGTGTGCGATCTGACTGTGTGGGTTCCATGCATCTTAACGTCAAAGTCGAAAGATGAAACAGTCCATAATGCTTAAAACAACAACAACAACAACAACAACACAGGAACATCCTGCTGATCCCACCCGACCCTCGCGCGCACGCCGTACACCCCGACACAAACAACACAGACCACAGTGTGTGCGACACATCCCGCCGCTGAATACCTGAGGGCTCGTCATCTCGTAGTCTGAGTGGGTGACAGCAGAGTTGTAGTAGCGGTTACTGTAACGGTAGTTTCTGTTGTCGTTGGAGGAACCACTCGAGCCACCTGGTGGGCAGAGAGAGAACAGGCGCCGCGGTGAAGGCAGTGACATCACAGAGCTTCTGTCAAAGAGAGTCCCGCATTGCTGCCAATCAAACGGGCTCATTTGAGAGACCTGCATCTCCCTATCGGTGGCTGATTGAAGCCTTTTTTTTTTTTTTTACCCGAGGCAAAGCTAACAAATGAACACGTGATCCTTTATCTATCTTCAGTGGCTGTAGAGGTCAAAACCCCTGTGTGCCTGTGGTGCAACATCTGTGGACTTCTGTCTCGCTCACCGACCAGTAGCAGCCAGAACACAAGTCTTCTAAGCCTTTCAGGCAGAGGTAGGCTTCAGTAGGCTACCTGATGGCTTGTTTGGGCCTGTTTGGCCTTTAGCAAAATGACCCAAATGTTCAAACAATTGAACAGGTCAAGAAACACACTTAAATAGAGGAACAGCTAGAGCTTGACATCTAGTCTGCTAGTTAACTCATTAAGATGTCTTGAGAGGTTAACTAGTCTGCTAGTTAAATCCTTAAGATGTCTTAAGAGGTTAACAATATAATGTGTATACTCTAGTCATGGGTGAGCTCTTTAATTGGCATAGAGAAGTTTGAGCTCTGACTGAAAGATGTTTATGACATCCCTCTATTGAGTGTTATTTTCAATGATGCAAATACAATAATATATACTATTTGCTTATCAAAAGTGTTATATTGAAGGTAACCATCAATTGTGGTACACTTAAAAAAGATGACTTGCTCTTGCACTCGAATCTGTAGACAAAGCATGAGTCATTTTTATAGAAGGCCTTTGTGAGCTTTAGCTGACGTTCTGAATGGACCTGGAGCTGAGGGTGGATCAAGCCCGCATGTTTTTAGCATAGCATTATGACGGCGTTTAACCATTAGATGGCAGCAAACTCTCAAAAGTGTGTTTGGAGGAGTGTAGGAAATGACATAACCTAGTAAGCAGACTTGACTTGCTCACTAGCTAATGCTAACATTTCAGGTGTGTGCACATATATATTATATGTATTTACATATTATTGTATTATATATATTTTTATACACACACACACACACACACACACATATATATAGATGAACGTGCTTCAGTCATCACTCTCACTATCACACCATCACCATCATCATCATGACTATAACATTCA
>JAOPUI010000008.1:16617250-16638658 GCA_027123135.1 Urophycis floridana | reverse complement strand
AGAGAGAGAGAGAGAGAGAGAGAGAGAGAGAGAGAGAGAGAGAGAGAGAGAGAGAGAGAGAGAGAGAGAGATTGTTGCCTGAGTGAATACACACCAGGGGAAAGAAAAACAGAAGTGCTTGGGAAGAGGAGGACTGGAACATAGAAATGAGACTGTTATGTATATTGCAGGCTATTCACACTCACACATTCCATCTAAGATCCCATCAACTGTCAAATTGGGAAAGCGATGGGGATGCAAGGGTGGCAGGAATCTCAACAAGGCCAGAGCCTGGCGCACCACTGAGACCTCATCAAAACCCAATCACGTAGACTGCTGACAGACCAGACACACGGATACACACACCTATACAGACATGTGAGTGCACACACACACACACACACACGCTTGCACGCATACCCAGTTTTGGTTCACATTTGCACTCAAGTAGACTCAAGTCATTTTCTCTCACTCGCCCTCGCTGTGTTGCTGAAACACAGTTAACCAAATCTGCACATAATCACACACACACACACACACACACACACACACACACACACACACACACAGAAACATCAACTTACTGTCACACATGGGCAAGCCCATTTTGGTCCATGCAATCATACAAAAGGCCCATTTCAGCCCACCTCCTGCCTCAGAGCATAGAGACGATGTATGAAACTGGCTAGTTAAATACAGCCTCTTATCTCTCACTATGACCAGTGACCTGAGTTTATCTGCATTATGCAGAAGTTCATTGCAGAAGTTTCACCTCTAGTGGAGGTGACTGGTATGATGCAAACAGCCACCACAGCTGCGGCTGTGGGACCAGGTGTACTGCTCTCTATCTCCCCCTTCCCTCCCCCTTCCCTCCCCCGCGCGGAGGACTCTATCTGCAGCCCGACTTGAGCCTAGAGTTCACTCGCTCAGGTGTGACCACATTATGGCTGACCGGCTCCTAGGTCAGCAATCCCCGGGCTAATCCCCGCAGATAGGCCCACTGCTGACCGCCAGCAAATAATTGGCTGCAGCGGGCTCTGCTAAAGCTGGTCCAAGGTAAGGTACAGGTGTTCCCATACGCAGCCGTGGGATTTCTTTTTATTTCCCTGGGACTTATCATGATCGGTTCAGTTCTGCTAAACTAAAAGATTTCACTTGATAGTGATGTCACTGATAAGATTAGTTGGCCGGCGCCGCCCCGCGTGTCCTCGCTCCCCGCGTGTCCTCGCTCCCCGCATGTCCTCGCTCCCCGCGTGTCCTCGCTCCCCTCGTGTCCTCGCTCCCCGCGTGTCCTCACTCCCCGCATGTCCTCGCTCCCCGCGTGTCCTCGCTCCCCGGCCCCGCGTGTCCTCACTCCCCTCATGTCCTCGCTCCCCGGCCCCGCGTGTCCTCGCTCCCCGGCCCCGCGTGTTGACTCCTTCATCTGGGAGACGCGTTGAGACTGAAGATGTGGTGGGGAGACCAGAGGGGGTCTCCTCACTGCTCACAGCCCAGGAGAACAGAGGACAGGGAGAGACCAACGCTAATCCATGACCCCAGAGCCACACACACACACTGCAGGCCTGCTTATTAAACCGTCTCGGAATGAGCAAACAAAGCCCCTGCGCTCAGAATATAGCTCTTTTTTTGCAAACATGCATGGCTACATGTTTCTGTCAGACGGAGAGGAGAAGCCAGCCCCGGTGCACAAACAAAGACATCTTGTGTGGATGGGAGATGGGCTATATGCTCTTTAGATTATAGCCATGGCTCAGCAGCTGGGCTGTATATCCAATAGACAGAACATGCCACCTCTGATGTGAACCAACCCTTGGCTTCAAAGGGGCTGGGGTCGCTGCTGTGCAGAAATGTTCCATTCGTTTGATTTCTCAGACGTCGTAAAGGTAAAAAGAAAAAAGCGGAATTCACCTCCAAACAGTCATCTCTTAACCTGACGCACCAGGTGGTTTGGTACACAGAACCATCTGGGGAGCCGTCCTTGGAAAAGAAAAAAGGGCAGGTACCTTCAACAAACACCTGGCAGGTCATTGGACGAATCATCTGTCTATCAACGTCTATCACATAGATGACGGGAGTGCCTTGGGTCCAAAAAACACTTTGGTTCGGCCACAAGAGCATAACTCGGAGCCTGGAAGATGGACTCTGGATGGAGATGTTCTCGCCAATCCAGCTTCCTCACAGGGCAACTTATCTCTGGTCAATATTGCTCAAATGTTTATGTTTTAGATAGGATACGAGGCATTAGGGCCAAGCAGCGGGCCGAGCCCAGAGGATGAGTTATCCGATCCCCTCCCCAGCGAGTGTCACTTTGATGGGGATGATGCGTACTGGAAGCCAGCCTGGCGCAAGTGTGATCTGCACCAGAAGAAGGTGAGCGTGTGTTGGAGAAAAGAACAGTAAATCTTGAAGATCCCAACTTGGCTCCAGTGCTCCTTCTGAGCAGGATTATGGGTTTTATGGGTGCTACAATGGAGCTTAATTTGCAAGTCCACAGGCAGACGCCCAAAGCCGCGATTCGACTTGACACTGACAAACCAAATATGGGCCTTCTGAGATTAAGGTGCGTGAAGGAGACACCATCAGAGCTGACACAAAGTGCAGTGCTGCAAGCGGTGACACCCTCTTCACTGTTGCTTTCTCGCAGCCAATCTACTCGTCTCTTTCTATCAGGTGGCGGAGCAGGAGAACGCCGGGCTGAACATCTGACTTACTGCTTATTGGGGCAAGTGAACATCTGAAATGACAGAGGTTGACATTAGCTTTAGAGCCGCAGAGGAGGCCTCAGAGTAAAGACCACGGTGTGGTCACCAGGGTGATAAGATGCATGCATGTAGACAGGAGCCCAGCGCTCACCTTGAGCAGCCTGGTGTAATCCGCCAAGCAGGGCAATCACACGGTCACAGCACAGCGTCAAACTCCAATCAAACTGCACCGCAAACCGCGGAATGACAGCAAAATCAAAGGGACGCCAGTGGCCACCGGAGAACGGCTGCGGTGACCTCCGCATCGACGGAGACGTGACCCTCAGGGTTCCGGAGGCTCTCCCCGTTCTGGAGACTCTCCTGCACTGTGCCCGCGCTGGTCGTCAGGGCGCAAAGCTTCTGAGAGCTCTGGGAACGCCGATGATTTGTGGGGTTTCTTGACAGGGTAAAAGTAGGTACAGCAAGAACAACACGCTAAAAACGGTACACAAGCTCACTTCATCGGGCACAGCTGGCTACCAGAGGACACAAAGACAAAGGACACACAGCAACAGTGACAAGGTTGTCCCGACCCAACCCTTTGAAATGAAGTGGAAATATAAAAGGAGAATTTGGAAGCTTAACATAAGTGCTTCATACTTTGTTTCTGTGCCACAGGATGAAGTGTAGACAAATGGCATGTGATTATAAAATGCTAAGAAGAGATGGATGGGTATGTATTGGCTGTTTCTCATGCGTGTGCTGTGTGTGTGTGTGTGTGTGTGTGTGTGTGTGTGTGTGCTGTGTGTGTGTGCTGTGTGTGTGTGTGTGTGTGTGTGTGTGTGTGTGTGTGTGTGTGTGTGTGTGTGTGTTATCAGTCCTGTGTGTGTGTGTGATGACTGCAGGATATATATTGCTCACCCTCTGTCCGAGCTGGCAGGAGGATCCAAAGTCGACAATCTTGATGGCGGATCGTTTGGGGTTACATAACAAGATATTCTCTGGTTTCAGATCGCAGTGGATGATTGACAGCTCTGGTGTGGCCAGGAATAATAATGCTGCAGACAAAGAAACAACAGAGACATAAATGGGCATATCACTTTGTATTAGAATCACACTGTTTTAATGGGTATGTTTTAGTAATTGATGAATTCCTAACAAAACAATCAAAAGTGTCAAATGTCCCTGCTCAGTGTTTACTCAGACATTTTATCTCTAAAACATCATCAATAATGGCCAATTTATCCATCACTAACATATTCAAAAACGCTTTTTGAATATATTTTGAAGGGCTTTTGCTCCTGTAACTCCATCTAGGGTGGTAATCATATTCATATTCAAACTGGTTTCATTTAATCTAGCACAGAATGGTGTTCTCCAACAGGTGGAAAAGGGTGTTTGCTGCCATCTACAGGTGAAGAACATAGTTGATTCCCAGCACTAAAATCCCTCTTGATTAAAATAAATACTCGGGATTATTCTCTTCTTCATATCAAACTGATATCATTCAGATGTTCACAGATATAAAGGCGGAAATTCGATACGTAGAATAGCAACAGCACTGACGTGTGTGTGTGTGGGCATGCATTTACCTGCATGTGTACATTTGCATGTGTGTGTGTGTGAGTGCATGTGTGTGTGTGTGTATGCGTGCGTGTGTGTGTGTGTATGCGTGCGTGTGTGCGTGCGTGCGTGTCCACATACCTGTGCAGAGCTGCTGTGCAAATTTCCTGGTCAGGTTGAGGGACACTCCCCTGAAGTTTGTGTTCCTCAGGAGATCATACAGGTTGTAACTTAATAACTCAAACACCAAACATAGATGGTTTCTGAACATAAAGTGACGCTTCAGGTGAACTGGAGGAGGAGAAGCAGAAGCCAGGGTCAGTGTCAGACGCGGGGACGAGGGCCACACCAACACAACACCAGGGGGGGGCGACTTGTCACCCATCTTAAAAATAAGCTCCGCCGGCCGGACGACGGCTGCCATGATTCGCCTATCCCCCGTCGTGGTTACTGTTGCCGTCTCCGACAAACAAACTGACCGGCGCAGCGATCGGCCGGTCAGTGGAGGCCACGTATAGACTGCTATAATTAATCTGTGGTGACAAGGGGGGCTTTGGATGAACCAAGCCTCCCCCCACCCCCCCCCGAAAAAACTACAATGATGGCTTCCTGTGTGACAATGCGGCTGTGGGAGTTCTGAAGTGGTCCCCCGTGCGTTCTTACCTATGTAATATTTCATCTCAGTGTCGTGCTTGTTCATGAGCTCCAGCAGTCGGAGCTCAATCTGTGCCTGGTTTAGAAAGGCCTTCTTGTTCTTAATGATCTTAATAGCCACCCATTCCTGCTCATGGTGGTCGTAGGCCTTCACCACCTGGAGAAAAAAAAGACAAACATTAGACAAACTGCAATCATCTAGATTGCAATCACAAGTACCAAGTTTGGACTCTTTTGTTCCTGGTGGGCATGTGCTCCATTACAAAGAATAATGCTTTACTTTTAAATTCATTTGCATTTGTCATGTCATCGGTGACATTTTCATATTTTATGAGAGAACGTTTGCTGTTTTGCACTCATAAGATAATGCCACCCAGCAATAGATGAACAAAAACATTACAGAATAGTCTTTTATCACAACGACCCTGTACACCCAAGAGAAATATGGAGTTCTACAACCAACTTTGAATTGTATGTTATGAAATGTTTGTCATATTCACAAGGTAATACGGGTAGAACAGATACGAGTTGGGTTCTATTGGTCTATGTGTGCTCCTATAGACTCCATTGCTAATACAGTAGATACATGCACAATGGAACTACCTACTCAGGACACGATATTGGCCCAGACATGGGGAGTACCACCCAAAGAGTTTGATAATTTATGTTATGGCAGTCCCTCACGCTTTTGTTAAGTCATACATAATTGGCCCAAAAGTGTATTAAATCAATGATAAAATGTCTCCAAACGAGAAATGGCACAGAGAGCAGCCAAGCTGAACATCCTCAACATCATGGACACAAAGTGTCTTGGGAGGTCTCAGAGCACCACCTCATGCAAATGTCGCCCTGTGGGACTGAATGAACCCCCTGTGCCATTTCCTTACATCCGTTCTACATCTTCCTGTGGGCGACCCCGTTAACATCGCTGTAAAGACTCACGACAATCACAAGGGACTTGCGTTGCTGAAACGCACAGGAAAACCAGTTCTACAAAGTGGTGCCCCCCCCCAGGAAGCCACCTCTCTCCCCAACCCATCCTGCTTCACCTGTCCAAAGGAGCCCTTGCCGATGAGTGAGTCTATCTCATAGCGGTCCAGCCATTTCTCTCCATTTTTGACAATGTAATCGTAGTTGTCGTCATCATAGCCGTCATTGTAGACTTTTCGCTCCTTCTTCGTGCTGCTGTCCTCTGGGGGAACCTGCTGGGCTCGCCTCTTCTTCTTGGTATAGTACACCTGGATGGGCCGGGAGGAGAGTCAGCGCATTCATGTCCATCATATGAGCGTGTCTATGATTCTACGATGCCATGTCTATGATTCACGCTGCCACAATGACATTTAGCTCGTTTCAAGGTTTGTTAGCTAGAATCTGTCAATGCATTCTTTATTTATTTCAGCGGAAAGAAAGCCACTTTTGCCTGCGCATCCACGCACAAACTCGGGCCACCTCCTCGGCCGGCCCGAAAAGGGTTAGCGGCACCAAATGGGACTCGAGTTCTGCAACCGAACTGTCAGTGGATGACCTGCAGCCTACTGAAGAGCTGGTCAATGCGGTTGTCACACTCCCCTTTAAAGAAGGGTTCACTCTGGCCTCCTGGAAAAGACCCAGCGAGGAGCTACAGCCACTCACCATCCAAACGTATTGGATGGCTGGAACATTTTACCTCATTAATACAAAAACAATACAAACCATCAATTTTTACTTTGAAATGTGGCCTACAGTCCAGTTACACATTTAACACCTTTGTCTGAGGCAATAACACTCTCTGCACCGAGCACGTTTCAAGAAATAACATCTGTACAACATCCTTTCCATTGCGCTGTGCATGTCTCCTACCTCATTGATGTGCTTGTAAGTCTTAATTAGGTCAACGGAAAGTTTCCTTAATGGAGCGCTGGCTGGGTCTCTAAAACTAGGTGGGATCCTCCGCTGGAGTATGGTCATATCAGACAGCGCCTGCAGAAGAAGACTGGTTAGTAGATATCAGGGAGACGACGCCGGGCTCCACACCCGAGATCCAGGCTGCATTTTTGGACTCAGTCCTATACAGGCGATAACAACCGTGAAGGCAAATTGTAAAAATGAACTTCGGTAGCTTTTGCAGAGTATAAAAATGGTTGCAGGGCGCTGCCGCCCGGCGCTAACACATTCTCCTGGTGGCGCGTTCCTCTGGAGTATAAAACGCCCCGCCAGATGTCTCCTGTCTGAACGTTACGGTGTACACTCCTCAGTTCATCTTTATCTGTCCCTCTCAGCCCGGCCGGGTCGGACGCCGAGCAGGTGAGCGTTCGCACGGAGTGGCGCTCGCAACCGCGAGCCATCAGACTGAAGCATCTTTTAAATGGTTGGATTTTCAAAATGCCGGCGAAACACAGCGCTGCCTAATGAGGCAGCTGCCTACATGAGACACAGGCAGTCCCTCCTGCCTGGGACGCAGGCTCGCCTGCTCGCTCGTCCTGGGCTGCAGAGTATATTAGATTTATTGGGAATTTGTTTAAAACCCCAATCAATGTCGCAAAGGCCGTATTAAATAGTAAAATCTGTCTTTACACTAAAACATATTTGAATAGCAAATGTAAATTGGCTGCTCCTCCGTTAACACAACACAACATAGTATGGTACAAATATGTTTTATATTTGTGCAAGTTAGATACCTGAACGCAAATGATTGATGGATTAGGCAACATGCTTGCCCACCTCAAATATTTGATCGTAGATTGTACTTTATTTTATTTTTTTTAAAAAGGGACTTTGTGGGGAATTTGCCCCACTTAGCAAGTGAAGGGTCTCATTTGAACTGAACTAAAAAAAAGAGGAGGAGAGATATTTGAACTCTGTGCAGAAAGGGACTCTGTGTGCACATTCCAGGAGGAGATCTTCATCGATGAACGATCAATTATCGACAGCGCCGGGCCGTTTTCACACCGGCTGGGGCCCGAATCTATGAGACTACCGCGCACGTTTATGACATCAAGGCCGGCCAATTAAGTAAAGAAGTTGGCCTGTAGAAGAATCTTAGGCCCGAGAAGCCCGGTAACAGGCTCATGTGAGGATTCTCTGGGTTTGATTGCCCGGATCAATCAAAAAATGAGCCTTAAAATGTAGCTGTGACTCTCGAGTTGGGTGTGATGTTGAGGATTACTGGTGTTGGACATTGTTGAGGTGGTGTCACAGACTTGGCCGACAGCTCCCACCACAAACTGGGTTTTTTTTTTTTTTTGGAGCTTCGTCTGAATTGTGTTTCTCTTATCTGTTGTCCAATGTGGTAGAGTTGCAGTGTTGTGGAATTGGGGCGTCCAACACCAGAGGCCTGCTCTCCGGGTCGGGGCTGCGTGCGTCTGACCGGCGGCCCGCAAAGCACATTACCGGACCCGACCCGGAACCCACAGTCACCTCTAGTAACCTGGAGCCCACCTGCAGCAGTTATCAGAGCACACAGCTCCAGGATGCATTTCCAAAGGCTTTTATTTTAAGTTAGGCCGACAAACTGCTGTGCGACTCCACCAAAACGTTCTACAAACCACCTTTGTGTTGTAGAAGATTTAAAGTACCACGACTTATTTTCTATGGAAACTTTGACGCTGAAGCTCTGTCCGCCACGCGATTATGAGGTACTGGCGGTTCAGCTTTTGTTATTTTGATTCGTTATCATTAACCATTGCGCTATGAAAACCCAACACTTGTTTTAGTGAATTGAGGAAAGTTTTAGAAAACAAACAAGATAAATGAGAGGAGCTGTCTGTATTGGGACCGCGACCGCTCTGGTCCAGAACCTGGACAGAACCCGGAGTGGGTCCACCAGGGTAGAGCTCTTTTCAGGTCTGCATCGACATTGGTTAAAATAAAAAAATAAATAAAGAAATAAATCAATAAATATTTTTGCAACAATAACGTTCTCCGATTAGAATCTTTGGAGCTTGGCCGGCGCCGGTCGGCCCTACGGAGAGACGCGCGCTTCGCCCCGGGCCCGTTACCTGCTGCTGCTCGGCCATGGAGTGAATGGAGCTGAAGGAGGGATGTGCGTGTGTGTGCTGGCTTGTCATGGCTGGCTCAGCAGGGGAGAAGCCCTGGGCAGCGGAGGAGGAGGAGGAGGAGGTGGTGGGGGGACATCCTGAGCTGCTTCCACCTGGAGAGAGGGAGGGAGGACAGGAGGGTTGGTGAGCGGGAGACGCCGGGTTAATGTGGCGGCGACGCGGACCGGTTCGGCCTGCAGGGAGAACCGGTTTGTGAGAGGAGTCGTGGTTATTGGTGGTGTTTCTCCCCCCATCACCCACCCCCACCCCCCCATCACCCTCCCATTCGATGTGTATTCCATGTCAATGCTGCCAGGGTTAGGGGTTTCATCGCCCCCGCCCCCCGCCCCTGATCATGTATGCACACAAGGTCGTACGTCGATTTGCTCTGAGTGAAGAGAATGAGCATCTTCAGTACGGTACAGAGAGAGACAACACAGTGCATTAAAGTCTGGGTTTTTGTGATTTTGACTGATATCGTGAGCTCTGAATTTCGGAATGCTTTACATTGAGATGGCTTTGATGACACACCAATTCAGATCTATGATATAATAATAAAATAAATTAAAACAATGTGATGTTCCTTGACCAACAGAATGTGAACAAATGCCAAACGTGTCATTCTCTACAATAAGACCTCAAATAATATTAAACGAAGGACACAGATTTTACACAATCATAGTCCGACTCTTGTTACAACGTGTGCTAATGTGTTTGCATTATGACTAACACAAAAGTTTGTTGTGTCTTTATGCATAGGTGAAGGGAGAAAATTACTCGGATGATGAAAACAATATGTGCATTATTCCTTAACATTTAAGGTGCGCTTGAGCTAAATCGTGGTTAATAGATTATAGTGAATAGTGAATAGTATAGTGAATAGTACGGCGCCAGGCGTGCCGGTGAAAGCATAACAAATATTCATTTCGTCCTTCTCTGAATCTGGATGTCAACTGGACAGGATGTGGGATTATCTCAGTATCTATTGACCCCCCGCTGTGGATACCACTAGGTAGCTCAGGTCTGAGCACATTTTCACCAGCAACGGCCCGGTGTTTTCTACCTAGCCGAACAAGCCGGCAAATAGCAGTTAAACAAGCGAGCCTAGTTCATCCTATTTGAACAAGTGAGCAAATAGCCTGTCTATGACCTGTGCGTTTCCATTATGCAAATCCATACAAATAACGCTTCGGTTTTTTCAGTGTGTCCACACTCGGCTCCTGGGCGGATCCCCTTCTCCTCACAGCCCTGGTCTTCAGCCAGTCCACTTCACCGTGGAGCACTTCAAGGAACTTCATAGGACCGCTCCCTCGACACTGCCCCTCAAATGTTGTTTTGTTCACAGTTACAAAAGGGGCCGAAGGATGGATGAACCCACGATTCCTTCTCAAGGTGCAAATGTTACTTCTGAAATATTCCAACAGCGATGGTTTGGTTTGGACACACATGAGCCATGTTCTGAAGGTGCCAGGGCCTTCACACCTCATTCTGATGCCGCCCAGAAAAACAACAAGACAAATTAAGACCCCATTAAGAGCTGAGGAAGAGTTGAGACACAAACGGCTTGCTTACAAAGTATCTTTAAATAAGTAGGACACGCTGTTACGATGCATACCATGACCTGTGTTACAACCCTACCCAAATTAGCACAAAATCACCACCATTGCAAAGAGAACTAAAAGAAAAAAAATACTGGTATACATCAGTATGCATACATATATCAGTATGTATCAGCAAATAGAAAATATGGGAATTCATTTAATTTGTGTGTCTGATAAATTTCTATGATAACGGTAATCAATTCAATGCCAAAGGTAAAGAAATGTATTGATAATTCTCAGCTTCTTCGCTTCCTGTATATTCCTCTCGTGCAGATACAAAGATACATGCTAGTCTCAGTTAGTTACACAAACACGATAATGTACAATAGACCTGGGATGTTGACGTGTAGAGATGTGGAAAACAGTGCTGGTGTGATGTTAATATATTATGCTGTCCACTCAGCAAGTACTGCAGAACCCCAGAACATAGGAGACGGGGCGTTTCTGTCGCTTTTGTATTTTCTGGGACCAAAACCTTAATGAAAATGTTATTTTTCAGCAAAATGTCGAGTTTGGAGCTTTGTAAAGCACATTTGGCAAAATTAGCCAAGTACACAAAGTAGTACTCTGTAGCAACACAAATGTGTGTGTGCGTGCGCGTGCCTGCCTGCCTGCCTGCCTGCCTGCCTGCCTGCGTGCGTGCGTGCGTGCGTGCGTGCGTGCGTGTGCGTGCGTGGGTGTGTGTTCCAGGCTACTGTTAAGGCCTTGAACTAAATGTTAGAAAGTCAAATATCAGTTGATTGTGGAGAGGGATGTGTGTGTTTGGCAATTAGCAAGGCTGAACCACCAAGTAAAACTTCTGAGCTGCCATGTTGAGACATACAGATTAAATATAGGTTGGCTGTATTCCGGTACAGATTGCTAAAGTCACTATTATGGTTTATATGTAGCTGTATGAGTAACATCGCCAATGTCTACATAGCAATAGGGTTATGTTGCTGTCTATTTGCCTGTCCTTATTAGGGATGATCGTAGAGGGGAAACGGAAACTGGAGTAGGGGCTAGTCACTCTGTCTGAGAACACTGTTGTTATGAGGCAGTAAGTTCTGCCCTGAAAAGAGAGATGACGTAGAGAGAGAGGGAGAGTTTGATCAAAGGGAGAGCACTGGTATATCTGCCTGGCACTGAAATAAGTGCCTCCGTCCCTTTAAGAAGCCAAGAAGCACTCAGAGCACTTCCTCACTCTGACAACCCCCTTTTCCGCAATACCATTGGCCAAGGCCCCCCTCCCTCAGTCTGAGCTGATTGGATGTTAGTATCCAAGGGCTGGCTGGCCAGTGCTCTATAAATAAAACGCTGTGCTTTCTCAGCAACCAGCCCCTCTCTGTCTGTATTGCTATTTACTTCTCTTTTCTTCTTCTCTACCAGCCTGCAATAATAGTTAGAGCTGGCTATCTCCCTCTGTCAACCAAACACAGAGAAGAGAGCCTGCTGATGGTTCAGCACAGGTTCATAATACTTAGACATCGCTTAATAAATACAAAGTAGTTTGTGGTAGATTTCTTAAAAAAATGTTACACAAGATAGTGTTTTTTTTAAACCAAATTCAATGAGAATGCCTGTCAAAAGTACCTATACTGTTACTATACTATTTTACTGTCAAATCTAGTCAAAAATCTAGACAAAACATGATATATCTTATACATCATCTGTTGAAGATAATTTGCTTTGGCTTTGACTGCAATTGGACAGTGACATAAAACAAAGATACAAGCCCTGTAATGTAACAAAATAGAAATGGCAAAGGGCTTTTGTTTTTCACCTGTGTCTGCTTATTATCAACCATGTCCTCTACAAAGATGTCATTTTACAACATAATGTGGCATCAAGGAAGTAACGTCATTTTCATTATTAGGCTTCATTTTGTGTTGGCCCTTCCATTTGGAATCACATTGCTATCCACTGAAGAATTACACATCTAAAGTTACAATAGCAGCAAAGTAGCAGCAGATCAAGAGTATAGCATTCCCAATTGTCAATAGCAGAAGCATCAACATTAGCAACATTAACCCAGTAACACAAAGACTTCAATTAAAATTAAAATTAAAAAAAGGCTCTTTCCACTGTCATTTTGAGCCTTCTCATGTTGTTCTAAGTGGAGTGGACGTGTGACGTGTTGTGTGGGCTCTGGTGGTGGCTGCCTAGTGACTGAATGAATTGTTTGTAGTAAAGCTGAGAGTCTACTGCACATCTTTTGAAAACGAGATGATTTACAAAAGGTTTCCCGCAATTGAATATTTGCTTGAGGTCCACTATGGAGAATATCAATGCTCACAGAGCTAAATATTTCCACTTCATTGGCCCTCTTTGCTTTTCTGCTAAAAGGGAACCTTCAATGCAGTCAAACTCGTAACTAGTTAAAGGTTATATGTTCACCAGGGTTAATAAAAAAAAAAAAAATGTTTTATGATGCCATTGTATCATTGTCAATAATTTACATGCAAATAAACATTTGAGGAGAATTTGTTCTTGAAGATCAGAAGCAACAAACCTTGGTGACTTATTTGGTAATAATTTCACAAAAGTAGACAGAATAATGTGTTTTCTGCAAAATAAGTCTAACAACAAGTGTTTCAATAATCAACAATCCTGATAATCATCGGCTGCAGCACCACGAACAATCTAGGGATAAATGATGAAATGGAGCATGAAACACTTTCAATGAAGCTACAGAGAGATGGTCAGCCACTCTAGATTCAACAGTTCAAACATATAATCAAATTAGGGCAGTTTAACGATTAAAATGTTTCACTGAGTTAATCACATCACAGGCTGCGATAAATCACAAGTTTAAAATACGAGAATTCCCTTTTATTTCTGTGTCTGAATGGGCAAACGGATGAACAACAAATATATTTGTGCCGTTGTGGAAATAATAGAAATGCGTGACAAACTGGGAACAGGAAACAAGACAACAGTTTCAAAGAGTTTCACTGCTGAACAAAGAGCAAAGGTTACGTAACAACGTGTTACATCGGTATCAGGTTTTGGGTATACGACTCTGACCCGATATCCGGACAGCGTCGACACTGCTGGGATGGAGGTAGTGAGATGCATGTGTGGTGTACTGGTGACCTTTGAACCTAGTGGGCACCTGGCAAGCCAAAGGGAAGGGACCACAATGGCTTAGAAGGGCCACAAGAAAAGCAACTTCAGTGATGCAAATCAAAAACACACCAAGCTGTGTAAGTGACTCTTGCTTCATAATACTGTGATTACATT
Source organism: Urophycis floridana (assembly GCA_027123135.1). Taxonomy (NCBI): domain Eukaryota; kingdom Metazoa; phylum Chordata; class Actinopteri; order Gadiformes; family Phycidae; genus Urophycis; species Urophycis floridana. The sequence goes on along the minus strand of JAOPUI010000008.1, from coordinate 16,624,942 downwards.
ATGAATGATAATCAAACACCCCGTTTGAGCTGGTCCTGCCCACTATCAATTAATACCTCAGGTAGACCTTAAGGTTTGGGCTATATTTCTGTTCAGGCTCCACTTCAAGTTAAACTTTCTGTAGCCGAAACCTTTGATGTTACCTTCTGACCCAAAACTACAAGTAGCAATTAACGTGTGAAGTCTAAACTATGGAGTCCACCTTAGGACAATCACAATGGTCATTTATCTATGTTGTTGATAAATACAAAACTTGCCTCAATAGTTATGTTTTTAATAAAACAATGGAAAAAAGTCTACCTGACACCTATGCAGTTTCGGTGTAAATTAGGGTAATCGTTACCCTCCTCCATGTAAGAATGCCTTTATTGAGTTCATTCTTACCTTGTTAACCTTAGTCTCACCTATGAATAATCTAGACATCAGAAGCTTGTTCTTCAAACAATACAAACAAAATAAAATCGACTTTAATTCAACAAAGGGTTAGACACATAGGGTTAGGTACACAACCAAAGGTAATGATTAATGCCATGCCATGCCTAACATCTGGATTGGATAACTCTGGATAAACTATGACACCTCCACCCAAAGGTAATTGACTTGTACAGTAGTTTTGAACATAATGTGTAGCTGAAAGTTTCTTTTCACCTTGGAAACTAGATCTTCATAATGGCTTCGCAAAAAAAACAGCAAAAGGGTCACTGTGACACACAAAATAACTTGTTCACAATGCTGCAGAAATGCTCTTTTGAAGAGCCTTAAGTATACCGATATGAACAACTGGAAAGGGAGTTAACAAATGTACTGGCTCCGGCTTCCTGTGTGGAGAATCAAAGCTTTAGAGCAATTGACGATACTATGTTAATAAATTTGCATCTTCAATCATAGTATTAATTTAAAAAAAAATGCTAACTATGAAAAAAGATACAGTGAAATAGAAAATTGAATAGAAAGTGTCAATCTAATTTGATGTAACACAAACAGTGGTCACCTATTTCCTACAAATGAGTCAACTCTTTGTCAAGTCTGAGCTGCATTTCAGCCTGAATATTTACTTAGTGGTTCTGTGCATTCTGCCTGTTGTTGACATTGACAACTTGCGTAATTCTTGGTTAGATATATAAAGGATATAATATGTACCTAATCTGAGGTTTCAGTCAATCAGTAAAATCTAGGTCTGTAGGGAATGAAAGTCTGTAAACACAGTTCATACAAAGTTCAAGTAATTCCCTGATTCCCATGTAGAGGTAAACAAACATCTTATTTCCAATCAATTACTTTACTAAAATATTTTACAGTAACCAAATTCAACATACCATTTATTAAATTGCTCAATCATAACACAGGGTGTGACTACATTTAGGTAAACAGAGAAAGTGCAGAAGACCGTCTGATTGGGGAGAAGAATAAGGAACACTTAAAAAGGTGTGGGTGGTAAGATTTAAGAGATATTATTTGATACTCATTTGTTCACAACAGCAGAGACGTTTGTCAGCCATTAGTGAGGGAAATGTGGTGTCAGAATATGTTTTGTGTTGACCATTACTGCCTTTGTAGCCAATTTAGATTTTAGGCTACTCCCAGATCATTTCTGACCAATCACCAATCATCTCTTCCCCTGGTTGGTTTGGGGAATCCATTTCGCATATTAATCACAGGTGTGTGAAATGAAATACTTCTCAATTGAAGAGATGGGAAGGGAGCAGAGAGGGAGGGGTCATAATTTTGGGTTATTTAGTTTCAAAATCTTGCCTTCCTCAGCTCTCTCTGGTTACAACACTCAAATCTTAGCTATGCGGCTGTACTGCATGGCGTCAGTCATATTTCTAAGTATAGTATTTACAGGCAAATTGTGAAATACATTTCAACAGAGTTGTTTTCGACATTATTTTAATGCAACATTGTCTACAATGCAGAGGCTGCTTATGACAGGTCAAAGCACAATGGCTAAAAGCCCAGGAAAAACAACTCGTACAAATCAAGTGCTATGCTGACTAGAGTGGTCAGAGTGTTCTTGGCATCTACGTGCATTGACCTCTCTATGTACTAATATAGGACTACATAGAATTATGCACTTCCAGTTGAGGAAGTTCTCACGTACGGCAGCCTGTGTTGTTATTCTAGTTAGCCAAGCTGGCAGATAGCATTCCTAGGAACTGCGCTCTCCCAGATGCAAATTAGATAGGGAAAAACGGTCTGTTTTATTATTTTGCGCCATGCATTAACCATGGCGGTCTGCAGTTACAGTGCAGTGTGCTCTTAACAGTTTTGTAGTGAGTGGAAACTTAAATTTAAAAAAATATACCTACAAAAAATTATAATGTCAAGTTTAACCATTGACAATGTCAATGGTGATCAATATCAACATTGATAACCATTATTGACAACGTTGACCAAATATGAGCCAGATCAACACACATGAGCCAGATAACGGAATCATTTTGGAATAATGACAGTGCTGTGACATCACTGCCTCGTACCCTGTGCATCGAATGCCACGGCTACAGGAAGCCATAATGGCCATTGATTTTAATGAAATGGGCCAGCCTGGCACGTAGGTTAGTCGGGTGGACTACTGACAGCGAGTGGACTAGCAACAGCCGAGGGATATCAATCAAGGTTGAAAGACGCCATGTTATGGAACACACCCAATCAACCCCGAGATTCACAATTACAAAAACCCCAATCCAGAGAGGTACTTTGTTGTAACAGGCACACACGCACAGTTCGACTGTCACGTGATATCGTTCACTCTCAAATAAAAACCACGCACACCTGTGAGCTCAAACAGCCTCAGAACCCCTTCTTTTCTGAACACCCTCCAGATCCAAATACTTTGACACACAAAACACAGATGAATACAAATACACAGATTTTATATTATGAGTAAAAACTGTTGCAGTGAAGGGCTGAGACTCAAACAATCATCAGTTGTTTTACTTAACAAAGGAGGTCTGTCGGCATAAAACATGCTAATTAACGACCTGTAAGTCAAACTTTAACAAACTTATAACGCAAAACAAAATCCTTTGCGTGAAGAAAGAAGTAAGGCGACAGAAATTTTAAAGATTGAACAAGGGTGAGTGAAATGTTCTCACTTCAGTCATTGTGGTTGGCAGAGCATCACTGTGAATAGCAGACACTCACTCACACCTGGATAGCTCATAGCTCTCCAGGTGTCTCTCCAAATTGCTTTTGGTCAATATTCTTACAGTAAATGTGTAAACTTTCTTTCTTTACTTGATGTGACAGGTAACATCTGATTTTCCTTCCTTCCAGCTACATTTAGTCCCACACAAATCACCACCAGCCATGAATTTAGCTACGCGTTTGACCTGCCAGGGGTTTCCTCCCCACGAATACACAGTTGTGTTGAGCCACTGCTTCTGCCAGTTCCCCTTATCGATCCCAGGGGAGGTAGCGAGAACTTGTGATGTTTAAATGTTGGAGTATAGCAGATATACTTTGAAGTCATCATTGTACTTTTAGCACTCGTTAAGGCAGTAGGATGCATAGTAGAGCCCAGCATTCCCAATGATTACACTACGATATACAAACAAGGCTAATTTACCAAATATATTTTTTATAATGTTACTTCAATTGCAACAGCAAATCAAGATAACACTACTATAATACTCCTACTATGATATCTATGCCATTATATTGACAATATGCTACTATATTATATGCAAATATGTATCATATGTAAGGCTCTGCTGCCAATGCCCATACATAAGCAAACACATACAAATGCAAAAGTATAGGTGGGAAATTAGAATTAGAATAACTTTGCCAAAACATTACATTTTTGCCTGTCCATAAATCTTTTGTAAACGAACACCAGCAAACTGATCTCAACTGTCTGTATTCACCTCAAATTTAAACTCATCTTGCCTTTCTCAAACTACATTGGCCTTTTACATGGCAATGTAAAAGCTAGCATACAAACTGAAATTGACAGTAGGCTAAAGCGGCAATGTTGTCAACCAGATTGGCTAATGTTTTGAAATCCATAAGAGAAAGTGAAAGTATGACTAACCTTCCCCCACAGTGTTTGGCTTCACCTACAGGTTAAAATGACACACACTTTGGCCAAAATAGGCTTACAGAACCATAAACCCTCAGCCTTTGATTGAGATCTGCATAGAAACAATGGATCATAACAACATGCTGCTCCTCTGTGGCATAACTTGAACTGATTGTTTGCCGTTTAACGACAGCCTGGTCTCACAAATCAGACTTCAGATTAATATCTTTGGTCAAAGCTCAAATCTGGTTTCACTTTTTTTCACTTCGTTTATTTTTCCACCAATGATATCGCCAGAGGCCGGGCTCTGTAAGCATGTTACTGGCAAACGCAAACTCAGGCAGTAATAGAAAAACTGGTAATAGGTGCCTTAAAAACATTGAATCAGCACTGTAGAAATAAACTTCAATTAAAATTGAAGTTTTCTTTGGTGGCTCTGAATCGAAACAGGAAGCAAGGTGTAACTCCGCCCTTGCAGTTTCGGGTTTCTGGCCCCGGCTCGGTGAAGTCCCCACCCAGAAGATTTGCTGTTTGCCAAAGACCTCCTTCATTCCCAGAGGTTCCTTCTAATCTGGCACTATGTAACTTTGGACTAATAATAATTTGTGGACTTGTCTCCATGGCTACCTTGCACTTGGTCATGCTTTCTGGTCATAAAACACCATATCCAAATACAACATTAAACCGAAACAGAATCGGCATCTTACTGCATGTTTGATATGCAATACAGGCCAGATTCAAAATCCATGGCAGCATAGATTCATATAATTGCCAACCATACAAACATAGGAAAATCAGGAACGCTCCCAAACGATTTAGTTTCAACAGGCAGTAAAACAAGACTGAAACCATTAGTTCCCTTTCTGTTGTCTGTATTCCATCATATGTCAAAATTATTATTTTGAAAACTACTGCCCTGCTCCCTACACAGCCACAATTGCATAAAGGGGAGAGGCTGGTGTTGGGTTAAAGCTTGTGTATGTGTTGGTAGTACTGACTTTGGTTGTTCTTGCGAAGCAGTGCAGAGGTAATCCAGGGCTCTGACTGGACCATCCTACTGGAGGGTGTAGTCTTCTCCTCCACTGTTGACGACGTGATCACCATGGAAATATTTGGCGTTAAGTCGACACAGCAGGGAAACTGTCAATCAAAATGCTGTGCGATGGGCAGGAGTGGATAGTCACTTATTGTTTTCAATCCCAGAGTTCACTTTGACAACTTACATCCAATCAAATCATTTGAACGCTAATTGGTGGGAAACCAACCAACCAATCAAAAGGCACCGTCCCCTCTGGCTTGTTGTATTATATTATTATTATTATTATTGTGGTTTCTAAGGCAACCAACTGGCGTGCAGGCAGCTTGTCCGTCTCTTTCAGTGTAAAAATATAAAGGATTTAACTCTGTTGTTTTGTGGAATAACACTATACATATACATCTCTTTTCCTCCATATATATTTTTTTTCTCTGTGGACATGAGTTATGGGTGATAAAATATTTGGTTCTTTAAATTAGCTTTTTTTTTCTTTTGTTCCATAATTTCATGCATTGTATTTTGCTGGAAGTTTCTAAATCTCCAAGTCGCTGATGGATGTTAGTTATCCAATGTAGGCCAAAATACTATGAACAGTTTTCACTGTACCATAGGCTTAGCTTGCATGGACATTCAACAAATCCAAGAGTTTGACTTGGTCTACATGGTTAAAAATGGCCTTGCAGTTTTTAAAGCAGGCCATTAAGCTATCTAATATTTTCAAAGTCCATTATAGTTTTGGTTCTTTAAGGGTAGGTAGTCTTGACTGAAAGGTAGCCTTTAGGTGGCCAATAGTAACTTCCGGATGGTTAAAGTAGAGCCTTTAAACAGCTTCAGCAGGCATAGGTCATTCAAGGCATAGGTCATGCACGAATCTAACACTGCACAGTGCTAGTAAAGCATACTGTCAAGATTGCTGAGCTGGGTGGTGGAAAGGGTGGAAGAGGAGGAGGTGGAGGGGGTTAGAATTTCAAGCCGCCTGCCTTTACCCCATCCCTAACACTAAAAATAGGTCCAATTACTGCCACTTTCTAAAAGACTTAGGACCAGACAGACCTGGGTTAGAAAGAGCAGATGCAATATTTTCGATTATTGTACTGAAACAGTACCACCACTACTATTGACAAGAGTTTATAGCTCTCTCCCACCAAAAGTTTAGTTCAATTGCTTGTGTTTTGGCTCGCTCTACCTCGGCGGGGACGTCAGCTGTGTTCGCTAGGTGCCAGCCAACAGGGGGGGAAACAGGGGGCCATTCTAATGAAATGCCTGAGAATAACCTAACCCCATTCTGACCATGTAAATGGCAGGAACACGTGAACAAACAACTTCGAGTCTAATTAAAGTAATAAAAAATGGAAAATTAATCGTTCATTAGTACAAAAAAAGACCGTTTTTGAAAAAGCCAGAGGGAACAATCACAGCTCGGATATATATATATATATCGACTGAACGTATTTTGACGTTTTTTTTTGGGGGGGGGGGCGGTGGTGAAAGAAAATTAGAATTTCTAATTGCAAATAAATCCCGGTTATCCTCCGTCAAATGATGTTAACGAAGGGCAAACATCTGAAGACGGTAATCCACTTTCGAACTCTTTTGAGGCCTTTGTCTTCCGTTTCACAAAATGTAATGATCTTGATCCAGAACGCGGTGAACACACTTTAAACGAATCCTGTCCGACTGAACCCACTAAGTGGCGTTTGCAAAGCCGACCGCGGTCTCAAACATGTCAAATCCAATGGAAGTTCCTGAGCTGACCGTCAGACGCCTTCTGAGCTTCTCCAAGTTAACGTGAGCGGTAGATGGTTCTCCTTTCAGCCTGTTGACCGACGTTCATTTCCCCACAAATCCTTTGGTAGTTTCGTCGCTCGACGGTGCTTATGTTATGGCGTTATGTTTTTTTGTTTTGTTTAATCATCCGAGGTGAAAAGCATCGCAGGGCGACTTCGGTTGATATTCCTTGCCCATATCCGTGGCGTATTTCCCCGTTATCCGGCGGCTCTGGCAGAAAGAGCCCGGCTCCCCACCCTGCGATCGAGACTGTACCATTTCCTTGATGTCGGGGGGTGCAACGAGAATGTCTGACGCAGCTTCAAGCACATTTTTTTCTCCAAACCATATAGGATACAATACATGCACACACGACAATGCAGCGTGGATCTCACATATGTGAGATCCACCGCGTTATAGCAATTGGAGCCACGGAAACATTGTTTAACGTAATTGTTGCAGAATGTATGTCAGTCAGAGGGGTCAGGACACTTCCCTCTGGCCACAATACTGAAGTCCATGCAGGCCTTCCCTGGATTGTCCATTTATAGTAACAGCAGGATATATATATTGGAACTTTATATGTGTACATACAGGTCACGCTCTTATTTAAACTGCTTTCTAATTAAATTACTAAAGCACACATTTTGATATATTAGGACGGACACGTACATCAAATAACACGAAACCTGTCCAGTCAAGTATAAAATGTGATTGACAGCTAAACCAACGCGTCGGAAATACGTAGTGTACAACATACTTCTGAACCATACAAACTATGCATCAGTAATCGAGTTAACACCACAACTAGTGCATGAGTGTTCTTATGCACATCTTTATTGTACATGGTAAAAACTACTGG
>JAOPUI010000008.1:16573078-16583941 GCA_027123135.1 Urophycis floridana | reverse complement strand
TGTGTGTGTGTGTGTGTGTGTGTGTGTGTGTGTGTGAGTGTGTGTGTGTGTGTGTGTGTGTGTGTGTGTGTGTGTGTTTGTGTACCCGTGACGAGGCTGGAGATGGGTCGAACAGTGGGTAACGTTATAATGAGGAGCAGGACAACCAATAGTTGCTTTCATTACCTGAGAAATGTCTTGTCGAGTCCATTACTGAGGCATAAACCCCTGTTCCCAATGAAATCCTGCTTTGGAGGAAAATAAACAAGAGATATGTAAATCTACGATTACACAGCGGCAGACCAAACACCAGGACGTCAGTCACAGTGTGTGTGTGAAGCAGGTCGGAGCCCAGCATGGCAGAGCAGCTTTCAGTGTTCCTGCAAACAAACTTCATCTTCATCTGAGGTCTGCCTTCAAACTTACTCTCATCACCTTGCACCTATCTACCTTTATTTGCATTTCTCATTTTCTATTATTATCTTTCATTGATTGTTCTTCTAATTTTGTACATGGGATTTCTTCCTCTGTGAAGGCCTCTGAATGGCCACATGTTTGAGTGGTGCTGTGTACATAAGCTGCCTGTGGAAGAACACGCTGCAGCCCATGACTGGAGCGACTGAAGCACAGCTGGTGTTTCTGACTCTCGATCTGAAGAGAGTTGAGAGTTGTGTTGTGCATTGAACTGATTGCTGGTGATGGTCTACAATGATCCCATGATCTCATCACTTTAACTCCCAATCAGCTCAGGGTCAAATCATTTTATTCAGCTTTGCTGTGAAGAACAGTACTGGGACATTGCAGATCACAGGTCATTATGGGACTTCAGATTCATATTACTCATTTAAAAGTTACTGCCGATATCTCAATAGTAACTAAGTGGTATTGAGATTCAGCATAGGTCATGTGCCCTAATATATACATTTTAACAACATAAACAACAAACACCCTCCCTCTCTGCCCCTCCTCCCTCCATATGGTTCTCCACCATTGAGAAGATGATGTTGTGTGCGAGCGAATGTGATTGACAGGCAAGATGGAGTCCCTGAACCAATCAGGGAAGCGATGCCCTGGATTCGTATTGAGGCTCAACCAGTCCACCAGAACAGACTCTCTAGTAGCTAATGGGTGGCTATGGACCTGACCTCCGGCGCCATCAAGCAGTGGACCCACCAGTGCGGAGCGTCAGGTGGGCCCTTTGGGTCACCTTGGGGCCCATGGTCTTCTCATGTGGGGACCAGTGAACGGGTTCTGCACGCCTCCAACATCAAACTCACTGCCATGGTCGCTTTGCTAACTAGCTCTTACATTTACATTTACATTTAGGGCATTTAGCAGACGCTTTTATCCAAAGCTCAATGAAAAGAGTACATTTGTCATAAGAAGGTGAAACATTTCATTGCTGCTAATACAGTAAGAAAGTCACCAGAACAATTTTCAAGCATTTCAATTGCTAGATTAACCATTGCTAGTATACAACATCTCTGACTAAGTGCCAAGTTACAAAGAGCGATCAAAGTGCCAAATTACAAAGAGCGATTAAAGTGCCAAGATGTACAACAAATAAGAGCATGAGGGTAGGGTTATGCAGGGAACAAGTGAGTCATGAGTCTCTTCCAGAAGGAGGGGGGAGTGACTCTGCTGTTCTGACATTGGCAGGGAGCTCGTTCCACCACTGCGGTGCCAAAACGAAGGAGAGTTGAGATTTCGCCATCCAACCTTTTTCCTCCTTTTAGTGATGGCGGTACCAGTCGACCAGCTGAGGTAGCTGAACGGAGTGCTCAAGCAGGGGCGTGGGGTTACACTAACGCTTGGAGGCAGGTAGGGGCAGTTCCATTGATGGCTTTGCAGGCCAGTAGCATCGTCTTGAATTAAATGTGAGCCACTACAGGAAGCCAGTGGAGGTCTTGGAAGAGGGGAGTCACGTGGGAGAACTTGTTTTGGTTGAACACGAAGCGTTCAACCGAAACTGCAACGGTTTAAGCTCTTAACGCTCCTCGGCTACTAGAGCAGCTTCTGGGGCAGGTGTGCTTCATTGAGAGGCTTCCCGGCCCCCCACCAGGTGCCCTCTTAAGGGCAGTTTCGGTTGAACGCTTCGTGTTCAACTGAAACAAATTCTCCCACGTGACTCCCCTCTTCCAAGACCTCCACTAGCTTCCTGTAGTGGCTCGCATTTAATTCAAGACGATGCTTGAATTAAATGCCAGAAACCCACAAACAGGTCTCCAGAGAGACACCTGCTGGGCACAGACTAGACCCCGGTCTTCTGGGCTTCGGCGCCACACTGGACCCTTTTCACTGAAGGTGCATTGCAGGGCACAGACGGCATCACTCATAGCCCTCATCAGGGGGCTGCTCCTGTTACAGATGCACTGATGATAGACCTACCCTGGCCTGTTTAGTCTCCTTATGTAGAAGGAGCAGGACTGGTGATGCTAAGCGACCTGTGTTTGTCCTACCACGACGCCTCTGTGAACGGGGTCATCCCACACGCCAGCCAAGCCCTCTTGCCATCGACTGCTCCTCAGTGAGGTCTGTCTGTATTGACTCTGGGTTCAATAGCACCAGAAGCTACAGGAAGTCTATATCAGGAGCTCATCTCTGATCTCTGAGCTGATCTCAATACTGGTTTTAGCTATAGGCTACAACTACATGCTTGATTTAAACTGGAATTCACATTCACACCCACAGTTGCTCCCACAGATGTGCTACTGTAGTTAGCTCAGCAGGGTCGGTGTACCAAAAGAAGCTACATCAATGTCTTCAGTGTGACTGAACGCAAAGGCGACGTTAGCCTGCTACGGTATGCATAACGAGGCTCCCAGAGGAAATCCAAGTCCCTGGTCCAATGTGAGGAGATCCTTCACAGGGAATAACGCACCTCCAGTGAGCGCTTCACGTCAGATGATGAACTGGAGACACACACCTCATGGCCGGTCTTTACAGGGCCCCAAGTGTGAGGCTATGGCTCACACATGGAGCCTGAGGTACACATAACCACTGCTGTCGGTGTGGAGGTGTGTATGAACAGACAGGATTTGTTCAGGGTGCACCACCTGTATTGCAGCCAGAGTGAACCATCTGTCAACCGCCAACCTTTTATTATGCAACGAAAACAATATTTTTCTGTTGAGTATATATTTTAGTTTGTTGTTTTTGTTATGTTATAATTTAATATATTATATATGATATTGATTCTTGTTCGCAGATCAAATTACCATTCTGTGTTTGCTTCATCTTAATTAATTCCCATGGGAGACAATTTACAACAGCTCATTTGCCACGCATACACAGCAATTGTATGCAACCTTAATTGAGCTGGAGCTCGTATTTCCACACACCCTACAATGACATTTGTGGGGTGACCAGCTCAAAACCTCGCCTTGCCTTTGCAAGTCTTGCACTTTCAGTCAAAGAGGAGATGCTGCGAAACGTCTTGTTATCTCCTTACAAGGATTCCCGGCGTTGTTACCTCTCTGTGTGGATGCACGCTTTGCGGTAACCTCAGTATAGGGTTTCCTGGTGCAAATACTGTCCTGTAACTCAAGTGTCACAATGAACCGAGTCGGTTACAAAACACCATTTAATAAATCGCCTAGGGACGAGTGGCCCGCGATTAAATCCTGCAGGATTGTCTCATTTCAGCAGAACACATACTTCAGTTTCAATTCTCATATTGAGCGTTTGTCAAAAACAAAGCACTTGACGTCACACAGAACATGATACAAAAAAATGCATTATTCATGTTATGCAAAATCGGCGCGAGGGAGCGAGCGAGTGAGACTCGGCAGTAGAGTTCAGCCGTGTGCAGACCTACGAAACCAGCGACAGACCAGATCCCTCCGTCCCCGACACGCCCAGGGTGTGGATGAGCGCGGAGCCGCCAGCCCTCTAGGTTAGCAGAGCAGTTGGTGGAATTAGAAGTGCATCTTTGAAGTGATCATTCTCAGTATTTGCAGGGGGATACACTGGCCCGCAGCTGAAATGCAGGTCCTTTAGCCAGGGAGTGAGTAACTGAAACAGTGCTGGTGCTGAGGGTCTAAAGCTGCCTCCATAGATGGGCAGTTAGAGAAGGGTAGCCTTAAAGGGGCGTATATATTTCCACAGGGAATGTATATACATATCATGTGATATGGATGAGATTCATAAAATGTACCCGCCGTAGCACTTTACTTCACATTGTGCCTCAAGTCAAGGTGTTAGTCAAGGTTCTTAGATAATGTCAATGGATTTCTTTCATTCTCTTGTTCCTGTTTTTTTATTTTGTTGGTCTCAAAGTCAAAGTAGCTTTATTGTCAATTCCTTCACATGGCAGGACATACAAAGGAATCGATATGTTTCTCACCCAACACTAAATCTAAAGTAAACCTACCTACAGATAAGACAGAAAGATACAAAGAAAAAGACAATACAAGTAGTAAAAATAAATATGAAATGTGCAATGTCGGAATCTACTGTTATATGAGGTAGGAATAGCAGCATAAGTATATAGATAGTGCAAACAGTAGTGAGTATTAACAGTGCAAAAGAACAGTACGTACAGTAAGGAATTTGCTGGTGATGGCAATTTACTGGTAATACTGGTAATAGTAATAATAATAAGAATAGTAGTACAAGTGCAGAAGGTCAATAGTGCACGAGACAGATGACATTGTCCAGAGTGGGGGGGGGAGTGAGGGGAGAGAAGTTAACCTCCTGACAGCTTCATGCATGAAGCTTCTGGTAATCCTGGTGGTGGGACCACGGAGGCTCCTGTACCTTCTGCTGGAAGGCAGGAGGCTGAACAGACTGTGTGGGGTGGCTGGTGTTGCTCACCATCGAGGTCACTCTCCTGGTGAGGTGGGTGGTGTATGTGTCCTTCAAGGAAGGGAGTGGGGCACCGATGATCCTACCAGCTGTGTTCACCATGCGTTGCAGGGTTTTCCTGCTGTGTTCGGTGCAGCTACCGCTCCACACAGTGATGCAGCTGGACAGGACGCTTTCAACGGTGCCCCAGTAGAACGTGTTCAGAATGGGTGTGGGAGCATTAGCTCACTTAAGCTTGCGGAGGAAGTAGAGGCCTGGCTGGGCTTTCTTCACCAGTGATGCAGTGTTGATGGTCCAGGAGAGGTCCTCACTGATGTGCACCCACAGGAACTGGGTGCTGCTCACTCTCTCCACAGCAGCACCATCGATGGTGCTGCTGAGTGTTCAGTGTGGCCTCTCTGGAAGTCAACCACAATCTCCTGGGTTTTGCTGACATTCAGCAGGAGGTTGATGTGTCTGCACCACTTGGTCAGAAGGTTGACCTCCTCCCTGTAGTGGGTCTCGTTGTTCTTGGTGATGAGACCCACCAGAGTTGTATCGTCCGCAGATACACATACACATACAACATAAGCAGGATAAATAAGGATAAAGTGAATGTACAGTTGACTTGCTTGCTTGATCAATACTCCGATAATGACTGATCTTTGATTATTGATCATCTCTTTGAAACCATCTCTTTTAGCGTTTTATACCGTTTCAGAAAAAAATGAATACATTTCAGTCTCTGTGTACCCATGGTACACACCTGTATACTACTGCTGTCAAAATGGTTTAAAAGCTTACTCAGATTGTCATCAATACGTTGTCGGTGTTTTTTTTTATCGGGGATTCGAGCATGTCCTCACCTCCCTCTTTGTCTGCTCCAGGTGCAGGAGATCGGCCTGGAGGGGGAAATACTCCCCGTTCCCTACAGTCACAACGCGTCTAAGAACAGATACCTCTATGTTGACGCCAAACTACACAAGATGCCCTCAGGACTATGGTATGCAATGCAATTTCCCTCAGGGATCATTAAAGTGTGTCTGTCTCTCTGTCTGTTTGGTACAAATCATGAAAGGATGTTTGTCAGTGTCACACTTTTTATCACATCCTTTTGGAACACCCATAGTTGTTGAGCCACAGATTATTTGCCTCAATGTAAGACCTAAATTTTAACTCTGGGGACTAAATTGGTCTCAGCCTTGCTAACATGTTGGGAAATATAAACGCCCCAATTGCTCCTGAAGCCATGTTTGCAGTTTTCTTTCCTCCATCCCTCGTTCACTCTCTCCTTCACTTTCCCACACCTCACCCATCTGTCTCCCCCCATCCAGGGGCACCCTCCAGACCGTGTCCCCCTTCACTCGGCCCATCATGCACAGCGTGGCCAAGGAGGTCTTCGTCAAGAAGAGCAAGGACGAAGACGAGTCCATCCACTCGTTTGTGACTAGGAGGCTAGGGAAGGAGGTGAGGGAGGAGTAGGAGGATACGAAAGAGCCCAGGGAAGCACTGACGATGTTGAGGAGAATGTTATGATGTACAAGTTTATTGCTCTGTGTGTGTGTGTGTGTCTCAGCTGGCGGACATAGCCATAGACAGCCTGTGTCGCGGCGTGTTTGCGGGGGACTGCAGGAAGCTGAGTGTGCGCTCGTGTCTCCCGCCGCTCTACAAGGCAGAGCAGCGCAGAGGGTCCATCTTGTTGGGCATGCTGCTCGGCTCAGGTGTGTCCCGCTGCTGTTGAGTGACCAACACACAATTACTACTATTTCCTTGGGGGGGGGGGTGTTTCTCCATTAGTAACTATAGTAGTAATGAATGTATGTTATACAGTCTCACCAGGGGAAGCCTGTTGGGCTTTATGGTATGAATGGTATGTTATACACTCAGTATAATGTATTACCAATACCCATGGACTGTTCATGTCATTTAAGGCCCCGATCAGGTGGTCGTGCCTGGTGCCCTGGCCCGGAGGTCCCGGGAAGAATCCTGGGCTCAGTGGTCTCTGCTCAGGGGCATGGGCGCTCTCCCAGAGGCCCTCACCGATTGGCTGACACAAAGTGGGAAAGTCCAACTCTGCAGCCACGCCGCCGTTGAAAAGATGCACCTCTCCTCTTCAGGCTGGGAAGTGAGTGAGTGAGTGAGTGAGTGAGTGAGTGAGTCTGTCCGTCCGTCCGTGTGTGTGTGTGTGTGTGTGTGTGTGTGTGTGTGTGGTTTCATTCTCTCCGACAGCGAGAATAAAACCACAGAAAACATGCACTGTACAAACTGAGGCCACCGCATTCGTACCTCATGACCAACAACCTTCCCTGGGCTGAGTGTGTACATAGCTGTGGTTCTAGTCGTCTGGTGATGGTCTGACTGTGTGCTTCCAGATCCAGCTGGAGGATGGGACCATATCTGCTGACCACGTCATCTCTGCCTTGCCAGCTGAAGGTAAATATGGGATTTCATTAAATGTTATAATGACTACATTTATGCAATGGGAAAGATTTAGCCACAAGGCATTCTGTCCTCGGAAAACCACTAATTATATTTTAAGACACGGATATGCCACTGATGGGTAGAAGCAGCATTGCCAGGATCAGATCAATACACATGCTAGCAGGTATTGGAGGCTGTTAAGTGGATATGCACAAGACTCACAGGTCTCAGGAGAGCCTACCCAGTCAAATCAACTTGGCTTGCCAAAACAACATCAAGCGCTATCCTTTCACTAGTTTAAATATGAACACATTTTAAATTAATTTTAAATAATCTTCATCTTTTAAGACATTTGATGAACAATGCCCCTGACATACTGGTCTGGTTCTCGGCCTGCTGGTTTCTAGCTCTGTCCTCAGCCCTGCCTCCACCTCTGGAGCCGCTCAGCAAACAGCTACAGCAAATCTCCACCGTCACCGTTGCCGTGGTGAACCTGGAGTATCAGGGCGCCATCCTTCCTGTCGAGGTAAAAGGCCGCACACCGCACTGGAAAACATCTCGAGCCCCTGAGTCCATTTCATGTTCTGTGTAAGTAACATACCCGTCTGCCTATCACAGGGGTTTGGTCACCTGGTTCCATCCACAGAGGACAAAGGTGTGCTTGGCGTGGTCTATGACTCTGTGCCGTTTCCTCAACACAACAGCCCTGAGGGAGTCACGACCCGATTAACGGTACACACTTTATACCAGGGGTGTCAAACTAATTTTCACCCCGGGCCACATCAGCATTTTGGTTGCCCTTAAAGGGCCGGTTGTAACTGTAAGACTATATACATTGAAGTAACCGTCTCTGCATTTGGTTATTTATTCCAGTGTACAAATATTGTACATCCATTTAAATCCATGTACAAATGGAATTGGCATTGGAACCACTGCAATCTAGTGGCAGGATTTGCGGATCACAACATTGAAATGCATTGTGGAAGATGTAGTGATGGTCGCTTTACGGTATGCTGTGATGCAGTATATGCCTTTTAAGCTCTCACGGGCCACATAAAATGAGGTGGCGGGCCGGATTTGGCCCACAGGCCTTGAGTTTGACAAATGTGCTTCATACTTTATTATTATTACATTTACTTTATTTATATTAATTCAGCAACAGACGAACACGCAAGCGACCGCACGTTTCGCCACAGAAATGAAACTGTTCTCTGGGTTGCCATGGTTGTTCCCGCCAGGTGATGATGGGCGGAGCCTGGTTCCAGGAAGTGTTCGGGTCACCTGACGAGGTGTCCGAGGGGGTTCTCTTGGCAGCGGCCACCGAGGCGGTCCGCGTGCACTTGAAAGTGGAGACGGCGCCCAGCTGGAGCAAGGTGGCCCTGCAGAAGGTAGCTCTGGGGCGGGGGGCTTGGCTTGAACGTGTCCATTTCCTGGTTTCACCACAACATCTTTGTAGTGCTTTTGAGTTAATGGTCGTGCAACACTGATACTAAATACGAAGGTGGTTGTTGTGGCAAGATCACATGTGAAATTGTGGAGAGGAAATGAATACTTCAATGTTTTTCTTTATGGACAAGCGTAACTTTGTTTAAGATAATTTAATAATTGTTGAGAAATGTATGTGGACCAAAAGCTTGTACCATCAGCTCAACCGACCAATATACAGATATGTGCATTATTTGCATATTTGACATTAGCACATGGAGGCATTTCTAGATTGCATAACCCAGCCTATTAATGAGGGTATACACCTACAGATTAATTAAGATCTTTGTGGGAAACAAATCTTTTGTTTTATAGAATTTCACAGAATATTGATTTAGGTTAGATTACCTTTTTAAGAGCATATGTCGAAAAATGTCAGATGCAGATGTGGACTGAAGTTCAGAGTGAGTGATGGCATCGTAGAATTCTGCTTCAGATTCCCACTCCATAATCTCTCATCTTCCTTCTCTCACCAGAACTGTATCCCTCAATATTACCTTGGCCACTGGAATCGTGTTGGTGAGGCTTTTGTTTGAACACACACAGCATGATGGTTTGATCAAATGTCAAGCAACACACAAGTGGATTGATTTTTTTTTTTTTTTTTTTTTGCCTGTGTCTCTGCAGAGTGTATGCGGAAATACATAGCAGAGAAGAACCTACCGCTG
Source organism: Urophycis floridana (assembly GCA_027123135.1). Lineage (NCBI taxonomy): Eukaryota > Metazoa > Chordata > Actinopteri > Gadiformes > Phycidae > Urophycis > Urophycis floridana. The sequence goes on along the minus strand of JAOPUI010000008.1, from coordinate 16,574,603 downwards.
TCCCTGGCAGGCTCCTCCTTCGACGGCGTCTCGGTCAATGATGTCATCAACAGTGGCCGCGTGGCCGCAGAGGGTCTTCTGGGACCCTCAGCTTGACTGAATGAGCCACTCAGGAGAGAGCTGCGCTTTCCTCAGTGAAATTAAGTTAAATCTTTGTATCTTTGCAATGTAACTGTATGTGAAATTATTGACAATAAAGTTTGCATAAAACACCGGATATGCAAACTAAGTCCATTGATATAAACGTCAAAAATAATGTCCATACGACAACTTTGTATGACTTGATTGTAATACGAGCGACAGACACAGAGATACATACATAGATTATTCAGAGATCATTTGAGTTGCCTCGGGGATCTCTGAACTGACCGACATTCAGGGCACAGCCCCGAAAGCTTATATAACTTAAAATCATCACAAAGTAAAAAGGCAAACGTTCTCTCTGAGCCAGCATATCTTTTATTAATTTGAGAACATTTACAGTCTTCCCTTGTTTGAAAGTGCTGTTGGACCTCAGGACATCACACACCTATGCAAACATTTAAAACTCGCCAGAACGTTTACTTGAATTCTAAAGTCGAACATCACTGCATAGGCATGGGAAATGACTTGAGACAACGCACGCATGCATACATACATACATACAAACATACATACTTACATACACACACACGGCACAGAATGTAAACGGAGTGTACCAGCTCATCTCAGCCAAATGTTTTGAGTAATTGCAATTCTACAAAGAGTTAAAGAACAGTGGCAGTGGGTGTATACTGAGGTCACTTTGCTTGCTTTTGTGCCCTGGAGTCTCTTGACACCAATCAAACTGATTAGATCTCAGAAGGGGAACTGGACATAAAAAGTCTTGGAAGTCAAAACTCCCAAGCATGAATAAGACACATGTAAACATCTCCCTAAGGCCCGCGTGTCCGAACGACGCGACTGCAAACGTCAAGGGTTCACCTGCGCCGACTACTTCCCTAGCTCTTCATTGTAAGACGAAACCAGCTGTGTTTTCTCTTTTAAGACAGCATTGTCATCATAGCTCAGATGTGAGGTTACCACTTGCAACGTCAACGGAAAGGCAAACACGACTCATTTGTGCTGTGCATGAAATGGAATGTTGTAGGTTCAGGTCTCCGCAAAAACCCTAAATACTGCCGTTAATGAATTTGGTCTTAAACAGCTGATGGGCCATAGAAAAGTGGTCATGCAGACAGAGAATTGCATAGTGCTTTATGGCTAAAATTCTAAGCCAAGACCCTCAATAGCAGAGGTATATTGTACATGTATACAGAGGGATTACCATTGGTTCCATGGGGAAAAAACGGCCACAAGTGTAATGACTCCTAAAATTGTGTGCTTTCACTAAAGAACAACTACAACTTAACACCATCTTTCTGTTTGCACTTATCTAAAAAGTTAAAGACTAAAATGTATTTAAAAAATAAATTTTTCTTTGTGAAAAACAAATTTTTCATGAATAACACATGTTTCCAAGCTATCGATAACGCCCGAAGACAGG
>JAOPUI010000008.1:16521930-16536031 GCA_027123135.1 Urophycis floridana | reverse complement strand
GGGGGTGGAATCCATCTTGCCTGTCAATCGCATTCCCTCGCGCGGCGTTATCATCTCGATGGTGGAAGAAACTCAGAGAGGGAGAGAGCACGGTGGGAGGCGACCAGAGAGAGAGGGAGGCTGAGTTTCATTAAACTATTGGCTCTCTCTCTTTCACAGCCCTCAAATCCTTTTACCTGCAGCAGCCTTTATACTCTCCTCTGAGCGCGACCACAACAACAACCACAACAACAGCAGCAGCAGCGTGGACCCCCCTGCTCTGCGGCCCGCGGCGTAGGCTGAATGACGTACAGGAGGGCGAGCGGTACCTGCTCTTGCTCCGTGAAGACCCGCGGGCCGAAGCTCCAGGTGATGGCGGGCGTGGGCTCGCCGGACGCCTCGCAGGTCAGGGTCACCTGCTCCTGCAGCTCAGAGGCCGTCTGGTTGATCAGGTAGGTGATCCTGGGCGTCACTGACAACGGAGACGAGAACACAGGACACGCATGTAGAAGAAGCCCGTATAGGTCGATGGACCCGCTGCGATCGCTTTGAGGACGACGCACGGAACGGTGGTGCAAACGCATCCCGACGTAGTCGCTTTGGCGCTGCGCTTCATCTGCAAGCGCGGCGGACGGCATTGCGTGAGATTGTGAATCGTTGCAGTCGGTTGTACAGTTTCTGCGTCATGTGTACTCATGCGCCATGTCCCGTTCGCTAGCTTTAACAAGGCTTTAAAAGCCTTCATAACAATCATCCACGTCAGGAAATCCTTGACAAAAATGGCTGTCATATGTCAACGTACGGCGGCGCGACCTTTCGGGGGCGACCTTTGAAAAACAAGCGAGCGGCAGAGAGAGAGAGAGAGCGACAGACGCGGGGACACTGTCTCACCGAAGACGTTCAGGCTGACTTCCTCCTCTTTGTCCCCAGCCTTGTTCTTGGCCATGCAGGTGTAATCGCCTTCATCCACTTTGGTGACATCTTTTATTAGCAATTCCGAGCCATCCTCGTTCAGGCTGTACTTCTCGTCGCTCTCAAGGACAACATTGTTCCTGGAGATAGAGGGAGAGGGAGGGAGAGAGAGCGAGAGAGAGAGAGAGAGAGAGCGGTAGAGAGTTCAGGTCCATTATCATGCTCTTTGATGTTCTGCTGTGGTTTGCTGTGCAGTTGTGGCTGGCATCGCTCTTCTGACTTTCAGCGCGGACGCACGCGCACACACGCACGCACGCACGCACACGCACACACAGACACACACACAACTTGACCACTAACCTTGACAATTTCCTACCCATTATCTTCAAAAAACAGAGACCTCTCATATCATAGTGTGTGTGTGTGTGTATCTTCTGTGTGTGAGTATGTGTGTGTGTGTGTGTGTGTGTGTGTGTGTGTGTGTGTGTGTCATGGTGCAGGCGTGGTCCGCACGGCGCTTGCCGACATGGACCGTGAGTCGCGGGACCAGTACGTGCTGGTGATCCAGGCCAAGGACATGGTGGGCCAGATGGGGGGGCTGTCAGGGACCACCTCAGTTACCGTGACGCTGAGCGACGTCAACGATAACCCCCCGCACTTCTACCGCAGTAAGAGTCTTCTGCAGCCCCCCGGAGACAACACGCTTTTATTTAGAAAAGAATCAGAACAAACTAAAATCCTTTTTTAGGATTCCCCTTCAAAACAATACAACTCCGCCATCCATTGGCTGATTTTGTAACTCTGAAGCCCCCCCCCCACACACACACACCCACACAAACACAAAAACACACACAAACACACACACACACACACACTGAAAAAGTGACATTAAAAACCAGATGGCTGCTGTTGTTCTGCTGAAGTAGGTGTGCGTGTGTACAGGTAGGAGTGTGTGTCTCACAGCAGCGTGTCCTACCTGTGTGTCAGAGAGCTACCAGTTCCAGGTGCCCGAGTCAGCCCCGCTGTCTGCGCTGGTGGCCAAGGTGAAGGCCGTGGACTCGGACCTGGGCTCCAACGCTGACGTGGACTACAGCATCCTGGACGGAGACCCGCTGGGAACGTTCCGGATCGCCACGGACCGGGACACGCAGGAGGGGCTGCTCACGCTGCAGAAGGTACCGGGAACCCTGGGCAACCCGATCCGTCCTCCTCCAGAACCTCCAAACACAGAACCTCAAAGAACCCTGAGGTCCATCGCAGAGCTGGATTGAGTGTCTGAATGTAGATTTGAATGTTTAATGCTAATAGAATATGCATTGGCATCAAAAGTGACAAATCATGAGATGAACTATGTTACATTGATTCGATTTCAAATCTTGATTTTGAGTGTAAAATTATGTGTAATACTGTCAAGATGGTTCATCTTGGGAAACAAACTAATAAAGCAACCAAAAAATACATTTGATTTCCTGCAAAATGACCTTGTAAGTGTTCAGTAGCTCATTCAGCTCCGGGTGTCTGTATGGGTCAAATAAGTCCAGATCCTCTTAGCCTTTATGGCCGTGGATAATATCCATAATATCCTGTAATCCTCTGGATCTCTGAGCTGTGGGATGTACACACATCTGACTTTACCATTCAGCATGGTTCAAACCTTCTTCCCTCCCTCCCCTCTCTCCTCCCCTCCGTCCCCCCCTCTCCCTCCCAGGTTCTGGACTACGAGGCCCGGTCCAGCTACACCTTGACGGTGGAGGTGACTAATCGCTACGTGGATCCTAGCTTCACGGCGCTGGGTCCCTTCAGCGACCGGGCCACCGTGCGTCTGCTGGTGAAGAATGTGGACGAGCCCCCCGTGTTCTCCTCTAACCCCGCAAAGATGGCCGTCTCGGAGGCGGTTGCCGTGGGAACCAGCATCGGCAGGGTGTTGGCTCTGGACCCTGACTCCGCCAACAGCCCCGTCAGGTAAGAGCATCCGTGAGACGTGTAGAGCATTGTGTTGTTTCATTTATCATTTATCATTTATCATTTATCATTTGTCATTTGTCATTTGTCATTTATCATTTATCATTTATCAGTTTTGATTTTAGATTTCAGATTTAGATTTTTTTTTGTATCCATTTTTCAGTCAGTAGCTGGAGCAGATGTCGGAGATTGAGTTCTTGTGAGTTTGGGTGGGTTGCTGGTTCAATTTCCATCTCTTAAGTGTTGAGCGTAAGATAACCAAACCTCAGTGCTCCCGATGAGCTGGTTGTGGCCTTCTGCGTATAGATTAATTGGTGTCGGCAAATTTCCCTCAGGGATCAATAAAGTATGTCTGTCTGTCTGTCTGTCTGTCTGTCTGTCTGTCTGTCTGTCTGTCTGTCTTCCACCAGGTGCCACGGGCGGCGGCGGCGCTGCTGTGACGTGACGTGCCGTGCGTGCCGGTGGCTGACCCGTTGAGCTCCGGGATGACCTTGCCCACGGCCTTGGCGGCGCCGGTGGAGGCGGGGATGATGTTCTGGTGGGCGCCGCGGCCGTCACGCCAGGCCTTGGCGCTGGGCCCGTCCACGGTCTTCTGGGTGGCGGTGTACGCGTGCACCGTGGTCTACAGGCGGGGGGGGAACACACAGGGAGGCGGCCGGCCCCGGGTTGGTCACCGCGTCCATCCACACACACAATGGGACTGAAGGCGGTCGGCGGGAGGGACTCGGGTTGCGCTCTCGAGGTTTTTTGAGGCACCATTTACCTTTGGTAGCCTTTTATTCAATAGGCAAATATATGCAAAATCGTCACCCCGAGGCACTTTTGGTCTTGTAACGTTACACTGCGGTTATACTGTCAACAATGGCAGGGACTCTATTGCGGCCTAAGTGTGAAAATAATAAAAACAGTTGTGTCCTCAGCTCATGTAAACAGGGCCAGTGATAATGCTACTTTATACTGGTGTTTGCAATTACACACAAATACACCAAGTTACTGTTTGTGGGCTTTTGAACGTGACAATACGGGAAGAAATATACACAATGAATAAGATCAAAGAATGCTCTCACCATGAGAGCCTCGTCAATGCCAAAGTTGTCGTGGATGACTTTAGCCAGCGGGGCCAGGCAGTTGGTGGTGCATGAGGCATTACTGTAGTCGGACATCAGCAAGAGTTTGGTTAGAGTACAACAGATATTAGCACCAAGCAATTCTAGGTGTGTGTGTGTGTGTGCGTGTGTGTGCGTCTGTGTCCGTGTGTGTGAGCGTGTGTGTGTGTGTGTGTGTGCGTCTGTGTGTGTTTGTGTGTGTGCGTGTGTGCGCGCGTGTGTGTGTGTGCGTCTGTGTGTGTGTGTGCGTGTGTGACGGAGTGCATGTTACCTGACGATGGTCATGGAGGAGGGGTCGTATTTATCCTCGTTGACACCCATGACAAACATGGGGGCATCGGGGGATGGAGCGGAGACCACCACGCGCTTGGCGCCACCCTGGACGTGAGCCTGGGGGGACGGGGGGCACAGTCACAGACCACGGCGGCGATGGAGAGCAATTTGGCCCATAATTATGAACACAAAAAGTCAAGTAATTTCTTTTAGCTGCAATAAAACCGAAGATGGTGAACCGATGAACGGTGGAATGAGTGACACAGTGATATAGTTATTCAGTTGATGTAGTTAATGTTTGTCTTTTGAATTTCAAGACAAATGCAACTCAACCCGACCATTTACCTTGTCTGTATTATGTATTGTTCATATATAGCGATATAAAGATGTTAAACAAAGAAAGATAATGCTTTCAAGTTTGGGTGTATTATGTTGCTACTGTATCCCAATACTTTGAAGACTCAAACCTTTACTGATGATGAAGATAGGGAGGATTGTTCACCTCCAAAGATAAATTGTGTGTGTGTGTGTGTGTGTGTATATGCATGCGTGTGTGTGTGTGTGTGTGTGTATGCGTGTGCTTGCGTATGTGCGTGGTACGTACAGATGCCTTGTCAACACTGAGGAAGACTCCAGTGGACTCCACTACATACATGGCTCCAGAATCACCCCAGGGGATCTCTGCTGGTTTCATACTGATGAGAGAGACACAGGATGAAGCATGTGCCCACGAAACCTCTCAAATCATCCAATGTGTTACAGAGCCCTCTGCCAGAACTGTAGGGTAGAATAGTGGTATAGGTACACTAGTATGGTGGTAGTTAAACTAGTGTAGTGGTATAGTTACACCAGTATAATGATATAGTTATACTAGTGTAGTGGTATAGTTACACTCATATAGTTGTATAGTTATAAGAGTATAGTGGTAAAGTTATACTAGTGTAGTGGTATAGTTATACTAGTATAGTGGTATAGTTACACTAGGATAGTGGTATAGTCATACTAGTATAGTGGTATAGTTACACTAGTATAGTGGTATAGTTATACTAGTGTAGTGATATAGTTATACTAGTGTAGTGGTATAGTTATACTAGTGTAGTGGTATAGTTACACTCATATAGTTGTATAGTTATACTTGTATAGTGGTATAGTTATACTAGTGTAGTGGTATAGTTACATTAGTTTAGTGGTATAGTTATACTTGTGTAGTGGTATAGTTACACTAGTACGGTGGTATAGTTATACTAGTGTAGTGGTATAGTTACACTAGTATAGTGGTATAGTTATACTAGTGTAGTGGTATAGTTATACTAGTATAGTGGTATAGTTACACTAGTATAGTGGTATAGTTATACTAGTGTAGTGGTATAGTTATACTAGTGTAGTGGTATAGTTATAATAGTATAGTGGTATAGTTATAATAGTATAGTGGTATAGTTACACTTGTATAGTGGTATAGTTATACTAGTGTAGTGGTATAGTTATACTAGTATAGTGGTAGAGTTACACTAGTATAGTGGTAGAGTTACACTAGTATAGTGGTAGTTATACTAGTGTAGTGGTATAGTTATACTAGTATAGTGGTATAGTTATACTAGTATACTTATACTGGTGTAGGGGTATAGTTATACTAGTATAGTATTCTAGTGTAGGGGTATAGTTATACTAGTATAGTATTCTAGTGTAGGGGTATAGTTATACTAGTATAGTTATACTAGTATAGTATTCTAGTGTAGTGGTATGGTTATACTAGTATAGTGGTATAATTATACTAGTGTAGTGGTATAGTTATACTAGTGTAATGGTATGGTTATACTAGTATGGTGGTATAGTAATACTTCATATACAGCCAAATGTCTGCTGGCGTGCCGCATTCCCCTTCAGCAGTGAATCCACCCCATGTTTCTACATGTTTCAGTCAGAAGGTGATGGGGCTCCACCCTTTCTCCTCACCACTGGAAGACAGAGATGGCCTTGCCATCGACGATGAGCTTGCCATCCTCATGGGAGACCTCTCCGTTGTAGCGGCCATGGGTGGAGTCGTATTTAAACATGTAGACCTGAGGACGGCCATGTTACAACTCATTACAACCGTCCCTCACATTGTAGTTATACTGTAACACTTTACAATAAGGGTACATTCATTCATCATTAATTAACATGAGTTAATGCAGTAATAGGCGTTATATATCTAATATCTACATTTATATACAATTTTCTATTATCTATGTATAAAGGCATAGGAGTTAGGGTAAGTGTAATAATTTATAAATGTTCATGTTAACTACAGTATTTATTTATCTTAACCCTTAAATCTAACCCCTATGCTAATGATAACTAATGCATTTTATTCTATTAACTAATCTGAATGAATGGTTAATTAAGGTAGCCTTATTGTACAGCGTTACCTTTTATGGTAATACCTTATTGTATAGCTTCATGCAGCGCATTTGTTTGTGTACATTTTGCACAAATTTGGATACCTTGTATTTGTAATCGCGTTTTTTTAATCCTCTAAGTACACCTGCTGCCGTTAATGGAACGAATGAAACATAGAGTTTCCAGACCCCGTGGACCTCCACTACAGTGTGTACTCACCATGTACTGCACATCGATGAAAGGGTCATTGATGGCCACGACCTGGATGCCCTTCTGGAGGCAAGCCCTCAGGACCAGGCGACCGATGCGGCCGAAGCTACAGTGACGCACGGGAGGAGAGCGTCATCAAACATGTCTTGTCAAACGTCCCGTGCTGTCCTAGTCTGTTGCCACGCACGCACACGTACAGTATACCGCATTCGTGGGCTTTTCTCGGCTGTCAGCAAATGTGGTACGACGGATCACAAATTGCAATGAGGCATTTGTATCGCATTGTTGCTCCACACTGTTGCCCATAATTCAACGCATCCAAAATCCAGAATGCCGACCTATCGTGGCTGCCGTTAATATCGCGGTGTCAGGTTTTGTTTTGGTGGACCAAGAGAACTGTCTGTAAGAGAACTCTTGTTCCCTGGTTTTGGCCCACACCTGAGTGTGCTTGCTGTGTTCACAATATACCCAAACATAGTGGGAGAACACTTTTCGCACAGAAACTCTGTATTGGTGTGAAAGCACCCCTACGAGTACAATTGTTTCAATCTTAAGATCTTCAGCTACAACCAAATCAAACAAATTGAATTCTTTGCTCCGAAGCCCACCTTGTTTTGAGACTCACCCATTGATTCCAACACAGAGGTCTGGCATGTCTGCTGCTTGCTGGTGAGTACTGAGCTGTCTGGAACACAAAAGGTTCATTTATCTTAGAGGTGTGCTCCACATTGTAACATTGGTACAAATGCAGAAGTGATCAATATTCAAACAAAACACAACAAAGTCAGTACAGATTGTCCAACCTCCATTCCCTGAAAATAACACAATACAATACCCTTTTGTTTTTCTTCATAAGCCAGACTTTTTATCTTAGTCAAAACACTGAATCCTTGAAGTAAAATTATTTAACGATGAATATAAAAACCGCACTATGTAACTTCTCCCACGACCAGCCTCTATCTAGGGTCTTTAGTAGCAGCTACAGTGTGACACAGTAGAACAACAGAGAGACACATTCCCAGAATGACTTGACTCCTGGACGGTCATCATGGTACGACCGACATCTCGTTGTGTCGACTTTGAACATCCCTCACACTACCGGTTCTCCCAGCCAAACATCCAGCCTGCTGATTTCATTAGCTCCCCTGAATGTCCATGCAGAAACACTTGGTGCACACCCAGGGAATGCAGGGGGAGACTATAATGACGTCTTACGTAACAGTCAGACAATGCCTCTTACAATGGACCAGAGAGGACGCTGGGTCTCTAGCCAACCGTCTCCCCCCTCCCCCCCCTTCATAGAGACGTTGTGCCCACTTCTGTCCTTCTCGCCCCTTCCTAGTCATTCCACTCTTTTGTTCGGAAGCCATGCATTCATGTTCACTCTTCTGGTTTCCTTTCCAGTCCGACAACCCTCTGTGTCCTGCTTGCCTGGTGTGATGGTGGCACCGTGTGCTACTACTGTTTACTGTTTACAAGATGGATGGCATCAACGTGCAACAGCATGGCTGCAACATGTGTGAAATGCCATCCAAAGCAGGAGCATTGGATTGATGTTATAGTGACCCATTGCTATTACATTATGTATACCCAGCGTAAGCTGTGTTACCCATCCATCCAAACTGTCACTTAATACCACTAAACAGGGAAGAGTTAACATCATTTTATTTGAGATGGTAAAATACCATAAAAGTTATGTGTGTATCATATGATGATTAACAACAAGAATTTTCTAATAATATTATACTACACAATGCTATTCCCAGAATTTCATGACTCTAGACTCTTTTAAACTCCTTAAGGGTGTCAATGGTACTTTGACACCCTTCGCCCTTTGAAACCACTTCATCTGCGTCACCCCCCATCTGGGATACTGTGTGTGTGTGTGTGTGTGTGTGTGCAAGATGGCGTGTGTTTCTGTGCAAGATGGTGTGTGTGTGTGTGTGTGTATATGCATGACAATTATTAAGATACAGTTCAGGGAATAGTCCACAATGCCCTTGGAACTGGTTGGCTGTTACTTTAGGATATCATAATCTTTTAATCTACTGTGTGTCTTTGCGTCTCTGTGGGTGGGTAGCAGGTAGGATAGTCTGTTCATCTGCTGCAGAGCATTATGGGAACCCTTTAAATAGACCTGCTTCTCCGACCGACCGAAGGCCCAAGTAGAGTTTAATCTACTCACCGATGGGTCACTGTATGTTTTGGCCACCGCTATCTTGTAGAGCAAAACTCACTAGTTCTTAACTTACTTCTGAATTCATATATTATATTAGGTTTAGAGATTATAATGCAAGTCCACCTGAAGGCTGTTAGAGGAACTACACCCTAGCCTGTTCTTTACGCAGGGGACTCTCAAACGGACGTCATGGTTTAGCTGGGCTGTGACCCACTTTTCCCACTGCATTGTGTGTCCGGGTGGAAATATAGCTGTAGAATCAGCAGAAGAATCAGTGTGCGACATGTGTGGCACTTGATGTCCACTAAGCATTTGTAGGATCATTAGTAGTAGGCCTATCTGATATGTAAAGGGGTAGAGAGCAACACTAAACTGCGGTTTCTTAGTTATTTAACATAAATCAAATTATTTGAATTGACAAATATGGCCAAGATGTGATCTAGGAGGTCCGTTTTGACCTTCAAATGGCTGGAAGGAGCTGTGGGCAGCTATGTCTGCACCATAGAGCTACATCCAACAGTAGGCCCGATTTATGAGTGCACTGCATTGCATTGCATTGCAAAACTTCCTTTCCCGATTTTATGGCATTTCTCACATTTTCTGTAGTGGTATGAGTTTTTAATTCACTCCCAACTGTGGCTACGCAGTTAGATAACAAACTGCGACCCCATCATGCGACACTAGCCTAGGCCCTACAGATGCCCTTCAGGAGCATCACGGAGCAAATTCGATGCTACGACCTTTAAAATTACAAAAAAAAGAAAAGAATGAAACGTAACGTTGTCGATCGCTCACGTTGACATACAATCCATTCATAGATCATCCATTCACGTTCCCATTCGCATGCTTCTAAAGCCGACCTTCTTTGCGATTCATTCTCCAGAAAAAAAGCGATGACGCAACGAGGAGGTGGTTGGTGTGGTACAAGAGGAGAGGCACGTAGTCCATAGAGTCTCCTCATGCACGACCCTATGGATGCTCTACTGCAACGAAGAGAGAGGCCCAGTGTGGGCTGTGCCAGCAGAGGATTTGGGCAGACATTATGTGGCACGCTCATTCATGTAACACACGTTAACGTGATAATTACACAGTCTCAGAATTTCACTTACACTTAGGCTACAAGTACATTTACATATTTACAGAACGAGGTCTGTTTCGTTACGTAATGCATTTTCTTTGCTAATCGACTGCAAGAGCGACGTTAGACACTACAGCTAGGAATTAATGAGTTAGCCTGAATCCAATTATAGCCGCGCACCGAAAACGTGATTTGATAAATGTTCGTGTCATGGTGGCCCTCCATTGGCACATAGCTGTGATTTTGACACAACGCAACGAGAGATAGTGCTATGGCGAGCCCTAGGACTACGGTCACGATCTCTCCACATCATCGCCCGCAACTAGGCTACATTTTAGTTGTATTGATTAAAAAAAGCATATTACAGCTGGCAGGCCTCTTCGGCCTACTGTATGTCCATATTGTCCAAATAATACATTATTTCGTTTGAACAGGGACGTTACGCTGCTTCCTAAACAATGCAAGCATTTCTGCCCAATTACAGCGCACCGTTATAAGGGCTTGCACTAGACTACTTTAAAGAGCGACAACAGACGGCTTATGCTTACCGTAGAGATGATGCTTGTGAGTATCTGCGCAGGCTGAACCGCCCCCTCCCCTTTTTATAGTGGACACGTGCCCCCGAGCGCTGTTACTTGGTAACGTGACGTCATATCATCCGCTTTCCAGAGGATCCATTCGCGACGAGGGCCTGCTCACGGTGACCCGCATGGCTGCCATGGAAACGGCAGGCCGAAGGAGGCTGCCGGAGACTAGGAGCAGGTTGAGGCAGAATGATGCAGCATTAAACTGCTAGCAAGCTAAATGCACCGCTAATGCTAACATGCTGTATGGAGTATCTTGAATTATTGTCCATGTGTATGTGTGAAGTTGCAGCGCACAGCCAAAATAATTGAATGGAAGGGTGTAGCAGGCCTACCTTGCACAGCTATTCTATAACAGGGAAGTAATCAAATATAGAAGGCTTTAATGATGGAGAGAAACTGAAGGTCAAAGGATCCAAGCCCACGCTTCAGGGGAGTTAAAGGGCTACTTGAGCAGTGTTAACAGACGTTTTATGCAAGATATGATTTGAAAACAATTTGTATGTTAACTGTGAAAGGGGTTGGACATGACTTAGACCAGGGCCTAGCCTATTTTGTATGGAGTGTATTATTTCGTTTGAAAAGAGGAGAAGGAAATCTGTCCAATTCAGAATAAAGACATTAGGGAGGGTGGCACTGGTTAAACAGGTAATAACATAGGATTTCACTCAAAACTATAGTCTTTTTTAAGTAAGAGTGACAAAATGGCACAGAGTGTTGATGATCACATTAGACATATGCACACATTAATATGTCGATTTTGGGTTCACTACCCCTTAAAATAAATGTAAGAACTCTGGGCTGGATCATATGATATAGATTCTGATTTGGTTTGGCTTGAACGCAAACATCAACATAACATAACATTAGTTAATGCAGTAATACAATTATTATAAAGTATAGGGTTAGTCTTAAGGTTAGGGTTACGGTAAGGGTTAGGGTTAAAGGGTAAGGGTTAAAGGGTCAACCCCACCCTATTAAATAACATATAAATGAATACCTTAGTTAACATAATCACACATTTACATTCACATTTAGGGAATTTAGCAGACGCTTTTATCCAAAGCGACTTACAAAGACTACCAAGTGCCAAGTTACAGAGAGTGATTAAAGTGCCAAGACGTACAACAAATAAGAGCATGAGTGTAGGGTTATGCAGGGTTCAGGTGAACTCTGAACACGTGGGTCTTGAGTCTCTTCCGGAAGATGGGGAGTGACTCTGCAGTCCTGACATTAGCAGGGAGCTCGCACTGCGGTGCCAAAATGGAGCAGAGTTGAGATTTCGCCATCCGACCTTTTCCTCCTTTAAGTGATGGCGGCACCATTCCTAAATCATTTCAAGACCATTAGTTAACTGTTAACTAAAAGCTTGTAGGCTATTATTATTACTGCATTAAGTAATGTTAATGAATGGTTAAATGATCTCCTATTTGTACAGTGGTTCCCTGAATCCCACCAACAGTTAATAGTGGATGAGCGCTCTGGTGTGGGAGTGAACCTTTCTCAATGTCCCCCTCAGACCAGAAGCTCCATCCCTGTGCCTCTTTGAGCCCATTTCTTTCTTTTCATTGAGTGTATGTACAATATGATAAACAAAAAACAACTTATTGTTATTTGTGTGAATATTGCTAATTTTCTTTTGATGTTACCTCACTAAAATACAGTACAATGAAACTGTTAATTTTGTCACTAATGTCCACGTCGCCTGGTAAAGTCTGGAAACAAGTAGGCTACTTCAGGTGCATTCAGTAAAACCTTGGATCGTTCAGAATGACCACCATGTAGATTTAACATTATATGCTAATCTGTGTTGCAAACAATAGCAGTTACGTTTTGATCACCGAGGAAGGATGTTACATTTAAAAGAAGAGCCTAACCAATCGAGCTTAGACTGTATCACAAACAAGTGAAAGATGTAGAACATTTGAACCACCTCAAGGTTATAAATATTTGAACACTTATTTTGGACATGTAAAAAATCGGTAGGCCTAGCTTCACCACATGAACCGCTTTTTACAGCACACATAGATTTGGACATGTCGCCATCTGCTGGTACAATATTTTGTTTGCATGCAAAGTGTTAGAATCCCTTTAAATGTTATCAGCTCCAACCATAACAATAGGCCTACTTCCGCAAGGTAGGCTATAGGTTAGAAATTGGGGCTAGATTGATGATTAATCAGAGTTACGAAGAAGATTTAAAAGTGGTGGTGTTGTTTTCTTTTCAACTGCGATTATAGTCATTATTATACAACACACTTTTTACAGTGCTGAAACATGCATGAAAGGACGTAGTATTGAGCAGTACAAATGAACCTGTAATTCCTTCATTGTACAACAGGGAGCGACCTTGCCCCAGTGGTTGACTCTGACTTTGAAGCAACTCTGCATCAAACAAACACCGTTTGAATAGTTCTTAAATATTGGGGGGAAAGGATTTGATGATTTTTAAGAAAGAATTTGTAAAATATAAAATGAATTTATGTATTATGAATCTTAACTCATCTTCTAATTCAATGTAGCAACCACACTCCTAGAGTAGAAAAGATTGTGTTCTGTTGTCTGACAAACGTGTCATGCAAATTCGTGTTACAGGCTCCAGAAAAAGTTTTTTTAATTGATGATCATGCTTTCTCTCATGTATGTGACAGGCATGTATGTATGTTCCTCTCCATAGATACATGTCATCACATGTATCTATGGAGAGGAAGCTGCTATGATGAGGCATACATGACAGCCTCAACTGTGTTCATCACTCCCCCAGAATATTATACCAATATTTTCCTTTTTTTTTTTTTAATAATGACGACAGCTTTAATCTTTCTTTTTCTTTTTTAAGAAACCTCCCTTCAAAATGCAACTCCCTCGAAAACAAACCACGCAATTATTCAAAAAGCAAGCCAATAAACTATTCACACTTTGAACGACAAAGCAATGCCCGCCTCCCTCCATCCGTTACGTCCAACGCATCTCTGATTGAAAAAAAACAAAAGCAAAAGGGTCTTTTTCCTCGCACTCTGAAACCAGTGAAAGTGATTTAGGGCCACTCCAATGCAGTGTGCTACGGGCTACTCAACGCGCTGTAGAGCCTACGGTGCCATTAAAATAAAAAACCTTCAGATCCCCTCAGGCAGCAATCTGGCCCTCTCTGATAATATTTTGGTAGGCTGTGAATTATAAGTGTTTAAAGGGGCACTAATGGCGAGGGTTAGATACATGCCAAGAGCTGCTTAGCATCAGTCAACCACAAACTGACAGCGGAAGAAGTCAAGCAGGAGACTCTAACCAGACTTAAGTCTTTCCCCTGGAAAATTATATTTATGCCTTTTCTTATAGGAGCCTATTCAGTGGAAAGTTAAAGAAATTATGAGAGAGAGAGAGAGAGAGAGAGAGAGAGAGAGAGAGAGAGAGAGAGAGAGAGAGAGAGAGAGAGAGAGAG
>JAOPUI010000008.1:16427946-16444792 GCA_027123135.1 Urophycis floridana | reverse complement strand
CCCCCCCCCCCCCCCCCCCCCCCCCCCCCCCCCCCCCCCCCCCCCAAGGCCCACCTTCTGCATGTTGAGCCGGATCTCGGAGGTCCTCATGGTTCCGTTGGCGAAGCGGAGCTTGTCCAGGTTGGCCACAGACTCCTCCCCTGCGTTTGGCTTCAGCGGGGACAGCTGCTCTCCTGGGGGGTGGGGGAGGCAAAACGTTACCATAAACCCCATGCACCCGTGTCGCGGCATGGCCGCAGCTACGGTTTCTGTGCGCGACGTCAAACAGCGTCGGCCAACGACAATCCGGGGGCTAGCTAGCGGCGCGCGCGCTCACCGGGCTTGTCCTCCTCGGCGATGGTGAGGGCGCAGGCTCTGCCGAACACCACCAGGTCCAGCAGGGAGTTGGCGCCCAGGCGGTTGGCCCCGTGGACGCTGGCGCAGGCCGCCTCCCCGCAGGCGTACAGGCCCGGCACCACCTTGTCCACGCCCTCGTCGTGTGTGATCACCTGGCGCGAGGTCAGCGGCGGGCAGGTCAGCACACAAGTCGGGCCGCTCTCATGTACGAAACATACACGAGGCCCTTCTGCGTGGAGATGTTGGGACTCACCTGTCCTTTGTAGTTGGTGGGAACCCCGCCCATGTTGTAGTGCACCGTGGGCAGCACAGGGATGGGCTCTTTGGTGACGTCCACCCCGGCGAAAATCATGGCGGTCTCGGATATGCCGGGCAGCCTGCTGGCCAGCTGCTGGGGAGGCAGGTGGTGCAGCTGGAGGTACACGTGGTCCTTCTCGGGTCCGACGCCCCTGAGGGGTGAAAGGCGCAGGAGGAGGTTCGAGCTTTACCCAGGGGATCCACGCGCAGCGAGCTCCACATTCACGCTCCCGCTCACGAGAGGGAAATGGGAGATTCTACATCCGTTTTTGGCGTTATGTGCAAGACATGCACGGATTGGCCACGCACACACTACACAGAATAAGATGCATGTTCGGCACAAATCACATTTAAGAATCATACAAAGGCAAGGGATAGGAACTGTGGGCACGGCAGTTTGGGATATTTCAGAAGAAAATTTGCTGGAGACACCCACACACCTGCCCTCTCGGATCTCGATGGTCATGGAGCGGGAGACGACGTCGCGCGAGGCCAGGTCTTTGGCGTTGGGCGCGTAGCGCTCCATGAAGCGCTCCCCCTCACTGTTGATCAGGATTCCACCCTCGCCGCGGCAACCCTCGGTGATCAGGCAGCCCGCGCCATAGATACCTGGACAAGCGCAAGATTGAGGACTTCTTCACCCAAACCCGTTGAGATTACAAAAAACAAAAAAACAAAAAGAACATCATGATGTCCATTCAGTTGTTTCTCCCCCCCCCCCCGCAATACATTTCACAATCAAATCTTGGGCAATCACACAATTAACATCACACAATCATAGCACACACAAAAAAAAACAAGACAGGAAACCAGACCACTTGGGTGACTGTGGTTTGTGCACAGAGAGAACAAATTATGGCCCTCACATCACTTCACAACAAGCCAGAGGGCCGCAATGGAAAGGGCTCCACTGGTGTCAGATGACCGACAAATATTAAGGCCACATCCAGACCACATAAACACCCTGCTGCATGGCTACACTGGTTCACTTGCAACAGCCTGCATTACAAATAAAGACAGCGGGGGAAAAAACAGCCAAGAACTTGAGAGTTTGTTCACACAAAGTGTACTACCCGACTACTGATGGACAGTAATAAAGAGACACACTTGACGTGACGTCTACTTACATTGATAATATGAATCTTTCAATAGCGGTCCGTTATACTGATTCCAGAAAGCTGGCCCATTGGCCCATCAGCGGACTGGCATTCTCCAGAACAGACCAACTCAACAGTCCAACTTCCCCCGTGATGTCTCCCAGTACACATATAAAGTGGTACCGGCTCGACTGCCCCCTTTAAGTATGCAACCCGTAAACCTTTCACTCTCCGATTAAGAGTGGAGTGTGAAAACGATTTCACTGGTCCTGGGACCGGCCTGGGGATTCTTCTTGTTTTCTCAGCTCACCAGTGGGATGGAACTGCACAAACTCTAGGTCTTGGCACGGCAGGCCGGCTCTGGTGACCATGGCGTTACCGTCTCCTGTGCTCGTGTGGGCGGACGTGCAGCTGAAGAACGTACGGCCGTAACCGCTGTGGGGGGGGGGAAGAGAGACGAGAGTGGTTACGGTGACCACTAACCTTCTGTTTGACTGTTGTGGCCTGTAGCCTATTGTGTGCCGTTAGATAAGATAAAAATGAGGCTGTCATTTATTAATCGCAGAGAGGGAATATGGGTGTCACAGCACAAAGTACAATGCAAAAATAAAAATGAAAAAAATCGAAAGTAAAAACGTAAATCGACAGTTGCTTGGTAGGCGTTATTGACAGTGCACGCTATGAGACTGAAACCATGTGACCAGAGCACCACCGATACATCAGCTGTTCCCAACATGAAACCACAGGAGCGCTTTGCCCACCCGGTGGCGATGACGGTGTTCTTGGCTCGGAAGCGGTGGATGGAGCCGTCCTCCATGCAGAGTGCGATCACGCCTTTGCACTCGCCGTCCTCCATCAGCAGGTCCAGGGCAAAGTACTCCACAAAGTAACTGGTGTCGTAACGCAGGGACTGCAGAGAGAGTGTGGATGGGGGGGGGGGGGAGGCCGGACGCACGTGACAAGACATGAGACAAAGAAGAAAAACAAACAAACGTTGAAAAGTGGACTACAAGGGCACCACTTCCTTAAGAGTGTGTTGTAGTTTCCACAGAGAAAAGATCAGCCTAATCCTAAAATCAGAAGTGACGAGAAATCCATAATGTACTTCAAGCGTTGTTATGAATGGTCAGCACGGTGTGCTTACCCGTCCGTAGAGCGTGTGCAGCAGGGAGTGTCCGGTTCGGTCGGCCACACAGCAGCAGCGGTGGGCCTGGCCTCCCTTGCCAAACTTGAGACTCTGACCCCCAAAAGCTCTCTGGTAGATCTTGCCGTCCTCAGTGCGGCTGAACGGCATGCCGAAGTTCTCCAGCTGAGAGAGTGAGGGGAAACCAATGCGTGAGCTCGGCTTGCAGCGCGTCTTACGAAAGAAATGTTGTTCGCTGATAATGACGTGGCATGGGTTGTTTAACACAAACAGGCATTATTTTGACGGACATTTTGAAAGTTAAATGAAAATGTATGCGTTTAATATTTGAGTGCGTATGCGTGCGTGCATTACCTCCACTACAGCGGCAGGGGCCTGCTCTGTCATGTAGTGAATAGCATCCTGGTCTCCCAGCCAATCGGATCCCTTAACAGTGTCGTAGAAGTGCCATCTCCAGTCGTCCCCCTCCATGTTCCCCAGAGCTGCATTGATACCCCCCTGAGACATACAGGTCACGTGAACTAGGTAACACACAACAGCTCTACAAGCCAAACTGGGAATGAAAACAACTAATTAAAGCTCCAACAAAAAAAATGGCTGACTACCTACCTATAAGCAAGAACAAAGAAACTAAAAGAAAAACAGTGGGGGGGGGGGCTCATACCTGTGCAGCAACCGTGTGTGACCTGGTGGGGAAGAGCTTGGTTACACAGGCTGTGTTGAAACCAGCCTCCGACAGGCCAAAGGCTGCTCTTAATCCTGCTCCACCAGCACCGACCACCACAGCATCAAATTCATGGTCCACAACAGGGTACTGGGTGGAAATCTATGCATATTGAACATAGGTCAATATGTATTAACATAAATGCTGTTGCCACACACACACACACAGACACAGAAGAAAACACAGAGACAAATACAAAACATACACATATTGAAGCTATAGGACAATAGCATTTTTAGGACTTACATCATTTGACACTTTAGCGTTGTTCTTCTTGCCATATATGGAAAAATGAAAGTCACGGGAACATTTGAGAGCACCAAGAGGGGCCTGAAATTAAAACAATAATCAGTAATATTAAAGAGAGTGCACAAATATCCTAAAAGGTTACAAATCTCAGCTGCTCCTCAGCTATGTGCAACGTGTTGTGAAGGCATTAAACGCACGGCATTAAACGTTGTTGTATTTTTTAAGGTTGTCAATTAAATATACAATATAATGCAAGCATGCCTTCATGGACACAGCCGCAATTGATTTAGTCAATTGCAAATCTGACGTTTAAATACAGACAAAGCCCTCAAACTGGAAAGTTACGCAAGTCAAGGACTCCAGGTTATGAAACGTCTAAAGGCAACACTGTTTCTGTTTTCCACGTACACCCATACAGAAAAAAAATGGTATACCACGGCAATCATCAAAAACTGAATATACCACAACTCACAGCGTTAGTTTTAGAGGATAATATCCTCTTGGAGAGAAGACTAGACGCCAGACGCACAGTCGCCATGATTCATGTGAAGGACAGCTTCTGCGGAAATGACCGTCGGACACTTTAGTGTTGTACACACCATCGCTGGAGCAAACCAGTCTATTTAGGGGTAAGAGGTAATCCTGTAAACACATTTTCGTGTTTATTTGTACTGTATTACGAGACACTGTTAGCAGAATGTACTAATATAAAGTTATATTGAATAACGCATGCTGAAATAGCTGAAAGTGAGTTGAATCGTTGCTTATTGGTGCGTTGTATTTGGACGTGATCCCCCTAAATGTTTCAGTTGGACTGTTTTGGTTTACCTAACTAACTTCAATGGGAATTGTATAATCTGAGGTGAAGGAAGAAATGTATACTTGACCTCGGCCTTTACTTCCAGGTGAGACAAAAACACAAAATGTTAACATAAATCGAATTGGTAAATATTTCAGTTATGCAAATGTTTGTGAATAGCGATGGCAATAGCCCTCTGTGAAACACACCCGCATGCCTCCACATTGGAGATATTAGTGTTGGTGACGTCGCGCGGCTAAAATGTAAACACTCATGTCATTCAATGGGGCGAAAGACCTTGCCAATGAAGTGAGCGGCACGCGGTTAAAGCCACCATACCTTTGCACTACACCATTGTGTAGTAGGCCTGTGATAATTAAATTCAACTGTCAGATCATTAATTCGGACAAATGATAGTCAAAAACAACAACAACAACAACAACAACCACATATTGTGTCATGGTTAATCCACATGGAGGGATAGTTGTTGATGTGGTCAATGAAGACACGAAAAATATAAGAGTAAGAGGCGCTGCATAACTGTTTATGCCTTTCTTGTTTTGTTTAAAAAGAAACAGTGAAGTGTAGTGGCTATTGTGTTTCTCTCCCCGGACATTGGTACTGGGTCTACTGGGTTGAATCCCCAATGTCGTGACCTCTACCTGCTCCATCTAAGAGTCTCCGCCTGTCATGTATGTGTGTATATTTCAACATATGAACACGAATACCTTGTGTTTAGCTGGTCCAGTCGGCTCCATGAACAACTTGAACGACCCCCCCAGGTGGAACATTGAACCAGACCCAGGAGAGCGAAGACCTGGGGGTGGTAACAATAACCCATGGAACTACGCCCTATTGATCCCTATGCTTGGGCTGGCCGCCTTCCGTAAGCACATTTTAAGTTTTATGTTTGTGAATGTTTGTGTGAGATAAGAGAGAGACAAATGTTGGATGGTTTCTCAATTTATGAAAATATTATAAATCCAGATGTCAATAATAGTAATAATAGTGACGATTTCACTAGACAAAGCCAGGGCGTTTGATGGGCAGCAGGAGCATATTTCACAGTAAACAGGGATTGGTGGGTAGCCCCCTTTAGATGGCAGTCGATACACACTGTCTTGTCTTGTTTACAGTGACCCATTAGACTTTACAGCGATGGAAAAGTTTCCAGCTTGTTTTGCAATCACTTCCTGACCTGAAACTGCCCCCCACCCCTCCATGAAACAAGGTTGGATCTGGAAGAGGGATTCCCAAAGGGAAATCAGTGAGGTGAAGGTGCGGCACAAGAAGGAGGTCTCAAGCTTACAGAGAGAGATAGAGAAGGAGAAGCAGAGGAGTGACAGCTACAAGAAGACCATGCAGTCCCACATGCTGCAGATGATGGAGGAGAAGAAACTCTTAAAGCAGGTTAAAGGATGTGTTCTTACCGTCAACTCCTGATATTTAATAACATAATATATAATATAGCTTGAACTAAAGTCATTTTGGTCGTGTCCCTTTATTACATTTATTTGGGTTGCACTTTCACAAGTTTGTTGTGTTTTTGTGCATTTTTAAAACCGTTTTAACATATTCTGTTATTCTATTTTTTCACTCTGGTGAAGGAAATAGCATCAGATTACAAAAGCACAGAACATGTTTCTATTTTGTTTCGGCTTAGACCTCTTGTTGTCATATGACTTGCAGCCAAATATGCAACAAATGTGAACTATTGGCATTAATCCCGATAAAGGTTTCCAACCAGCAGAGTGTGGCACATCAGAGGGCGGAGGCCGCCTTGAGGGAGCTGGAGATCCGCCTGGTGGAGCGACAGAACGCCTACTGCTCCATGCTGAGGCCCCGAGCCCAGCGGCAGGAGATGGAGCGGGAGATGTTGCTGAAGGCCAGAATCCTGGGCAAGGGTATGGACCTGGAGAGGGATCTGAAGGACATCTTCAGGAAGGACACGCACTGCGCCGACGTGCTGAACACAGACAGCCGTAAGAACGGCAGCCTGATGTGGGTTTATCTGAAATACTGGCAGCTGCAGGTCACCGTGGAGATGTACAAGAGGGCCCATGATGCCATTCTGAGTGGGAAAGTTGGGTCTCGCGCCAAGTGAATTTCACAAGCTGGGATCGGGGTCATGAGAGATGCTTATTGGGTGTGGCGCGCTTTGTTAGCCTTCCAGAACCAGGAGACCATCCGAATCTCTGAGTTCACTTTTCAGTTTCTCATTGAAGAACTGTCTGGCCTCGCTTCCACTGACACCAACTTTCAAAACCAAAAAAGTGGATGGACCAATTAGCACTATGGAGAGGGAGTTTTAGGTCATAACTAGTCATGCATTGGCTGGGCAGTATTCAGCCCCTAGCGCTGAATGGTCGGTCCACTTTTAGGGATTTGAAAGTTGGTTTCACCAGGTGTGAGATCAGAGACCATAGAGGCCAGACCTTCAGTGTGAAACTGAACTGAATTTGTGAACTTGCAGGATCAGGATGGTCTCACAAGGCTAGCACTTTCTTGGGTTAAGAATTTACTATGATCTTTATATAATCGATGAAAAGAAATGCGTTGCGTTAAGTTACTAGCACACAATTTGCCCCTTTGATCCTATTGAGAAGACTGTAAATAATGAGCTTATGACAGTTATTTTTTTAATGATTCTAATGATCAGAAGATGAGATCAGATCACATCCATTTTATCCATTCATGCTGTTTGGAAGAGGTCTTCCATGAATATGACTATGTGAAGTATGCATCTCTGTGTTTATTCATATTGTTTTGCTGTCTTAACATATTATAAATATTATGTTTGTACTGCAAAACTCTTAAACCCCCTCCTAATGATTTGCAGAAACACATTTTTATTAAAGAAATTACATGACATGGAATAGATTGAATTCAGGGGAAAAGTAAAAAAAAAACAACTGGATACTCTTTGCCATTATTGCATTGTGTCCTGCGGTTGTATTTGACTGGTTCACCATTTTGCCTAGCATTCATATGTTTTACTTATGTTTTATGTGCAACTCTACTGTCCAATGGCATGTTTTCTTTTGGCACTATTTTTCAATCTCTCTGTTTGCAGTGTTTAAGTATTGCACAATAAAAACGGCATCATTCTCTGGTTATTACTTGCTTCATGACTAATAAAGGCATACATTTTGTTCTGCTGTAGGATACACCCTGAAAGGCCTTTGAAATAAATAATAACCAATTAAACCTCTGGCAGCTACAACCATCAGTCATTTGGAAATTATCTGATTAAGGAAACATGGCTTGAGATAATTTTTATTAGCAAAATATTACATAATCATTTTCATGTCTTCCTCCTGTAAATACTTACACAATCCAACAATCCAACAACGTTTCAGAAATAACAGACAAGTATGTGAAACGAGTCCAAAAAACATGGCATTCAACCGTTTGTATAATGCATGTTATATTTGCGGGCGTCATTGTGTTCACAAACAATCGGACGTTTCACCCCTTTAACTGAACCAGGAGGGTCGTTTCCTTGCCCTCTCCACTATCCTCTTGCCTTTGTCCTGGTCGCTCGGCGTCTCTCCCTCATACAAGACAACCGTCTCTGTGGCCGGAGCCTTCAGTGGGCCCCCCTCCATGGTATTTATTTGGCCACGAATGAGAGCCGTTTCTAGGCGTATCTTCTCGTAACAGAAGCCACACAGGACATGCTTCTGCTTCAGGTGGCCACACTCCAAACACGGCTCAATGTTGTCCTGGGCAGAGAGTAGGAGTGTGTGAATGCAGGGTGTTATAATAGACACACGCAGGAAATTGAAGTGACGAAGACAGAGACATGGACGAAAAAGACAAGAAAACATGGCAATTGTGTTAATGGTGGGAATAATAGTGCATTCCTGTAAAAACTATTATTAGACGTCAATGGTACTTCTCTTCGAAATATATCAACGACCAATACCGAAATGTATACATTTTACCCATACCTTGACTTTTATGAGTTTTTCGACTGCTCTTCTTCTAGTACGGTTGATTTCTATAGAGCGTCTTTTTTTAGGCGCTGCCATCCACATAATGTTGTCCAGAAAGCTAGGGGGCTGCTCTGGGCTCTGCTGCTCTTCATCGAGGTACTCCTCCTGCTGGGGTTGGACCTGAAGTCTAGGGCCATTCAATGCCAGCGCAGGAGCTAGAAAGAGAAATATTTTTCGGTCAATAAGGTAAGAAGTGCCGCTTGCTGGCATGGCCAACTTCATTTGGGACAGTACTATACATAAGACGTACAGCGAAAGCCCCATTTGATGCACGTTATAAACGGTGTTTAAGGGGAAAACTCACCTAAATGTCTGTCAAATCCTACAGACTGTAGAATCGTTCCTTCCATATGAAGCAATGAACGCCTCAGGCTGTGCAATAAACCAGCTAAAGTCATCATTGTGTGTGTTTGTGGGTACGCTGGATCCTAAGCATGGATTGGGATGTCATGCAGCTCACGGTCATCGAGACGTCAAACGTCATTCATGTGCGCCAATTTGTCAGCATTTTAGAGTTCAAGAAGCAACACAAGATTTTGAAACATTAACATTTTTTAAACATGAGGCTAAATACTAATAATCGTCCAAAATTATAAAACATGCTTTGCACAAATAATTGGTCGTTGATGTTAATTACATAAATAAAGAAGTGAACAACAACCTCTTGCACCGGAAACATATATCCACCAATCACGTCCGTGGTTGTTGCTCCAAGTGAAGGAACCTGCATAAGCAAAAATGGCGGAACGTGGATACAGTTTCTCTCTCACCACATTTAGGTAAACTTAAGCATAATACTGGCGTTGTATCGTAACCAGGCGCTAGCCTTTGGTATTGTACTGTTCGTTGTTTGAAATCAATTGTTACACACAACGGAAGATTGTTCCGACTGTTCATTGTGTTACCGTTTTACCGTAAACACCTTCGCGATGCGTTGTCATCCCCTCTACTTTTGAATGGACGCGTTAGCACGCCAGCTAAATGCACGACAGAATGGAATATACATGTGCTAATGTGAATTTGTAGCACGGTTATAAATACCAGATTGACCTTTTATATATTTTAATAAATGGTACGAAGTTGTGCTTCGTTGTGTGGAAAGCTAAACACAAGGGACTGTCTTGGCTAGCAATGATAGCATCGTGAGCTTGCAAGACAACTTTTGGTTTCAGTTTTATCTTCGTCAAAAGTGACGCTTTATTGCACAATTATCCCCAGATGTTCTAGTTAACATGTCTATATTTAATATAATATTTTATATAAAAAAACGGGTTACATTTATAATACTCCCTCAACTCGATTGTGACTGTGGCAAACACGCTTTATTTTTCAGTCCTTCGGGAAAACTGGTCCAGATTGAATATGCCCTGGCAGCCGTGGCAGCAGGGGCCCCTTCAGTCGGGATAAAAGGTGTCAACAAAATAATACAAATGTTTGCTTTTGTCGCGTTTTCATATTGTTCCTGTATATCCACGTGACAAGGGACAAGATAGTTATTGGAAATGCTGGCAGTACTGTGCAACAATTGTAACGGATCATTGAATGCGAGTATTTATTGATATGTTCTGTTTCTTAGCATCCAATGGCGTTGTCCTGGCAACAGAAAAAAAACAGAAGTCCATCCTTTATGATGAGCAGAGCGTTCACAAGGTGGAACCCATCACCAAGCACATAGGGATGGTCTACAGTGGGATGGGGCCCGACTACAGGTGTGTATACACAAATATACCAATCTTTGTTGTTTAATAGCAATATTAAGATGACTATTTTGATCATACATTTTTTGTAGAGTACTCCGTAGTAGGCATGATTTGTCAATTTTACGAACCCGAAAGTCAAGTTCATGCTAAACACAAATGTTTGTTAATGTTTTATAGAGTTCTGGTACGTCGAGCCAGAAAGCTGGCCCAGCAGTACTTCTTGGTCTACCAGGAGCCCATCCCCACAGGACAGTTGGTTCAGAGAGTTGCCTCTGTAATGCAAGAATATACACAGTCTGGGTATGTTTTTTTTCCTAATCAGTAAATAACACCCCAACATTGCACCTACACATGCATGAAACATGCTTGAAAAGGTGTCAACCTATTTTAAATGTTCTTATAATTGGACATTCTAAAACTTTCTCAAATATTGGTTCTTTATAGTTGTGCTAGGGAGCACAAACCCAGAAAAACATTTAACTTTTAAGCCAGTGTTGCTGAAACTCTTTCTATTCAATAATACGCATATGTACCATATTTGGCAGCTTGTTTAGCAGTGTTTATATAAGCATTCATGTTTTGCAAGTAAACACAATGTACTACTATTGTGCTGTATTTGGCAGCTTGTTCAGCAGTGTTTATATAAGCATTCATGTTTTGTAAGTGACCGCAAAACTGAGTTGTGTATCCAAATCGTTTGTATCTGCCTCTTTTACCAGACTATAAAATTCACAGAAAACAAGACTTAAAGTGTTGAGTTTATGCCTCATGGACGTGGATGTATTTCACAATTACACACATTATTGTTTTATATCTGTTATTTATTATAACTGCACTGCAGGGCAAAGTCAAGACAAAGAGACAAAGACAAATGCTTGGTGTATTTATTTTTCCCCATCTAGTGGGGTGCGTCCATTCGGTGTGTCGTTGCTGATTGCTGGCTGGGATGAAGATCACCCCTACTTGTTCCAGTCTGATCCTTCTGTAAGTGCCTCATTTTGACCGCTTGCATGTGCTCTGCAGTCACCAGTTATGGCATGTACTTGTTTAATGGCTAATGTGTTATCGCCACCATGTATCTCCCCCCCAGCCGTTTCAAGTGGAAAAGTGCATATATTTCCTGTTTTGTAATAGTCATCTTCTTTTATTGCTATTGACAGGGAGCATATTTTGCATGGAAAGCCACCGCCATGGGGAAGAACTATGTAAATGGAAAAACATTCCTAGAAAAAAGGTACAGTGAAACCTTAAACTGCAATTTCAGAACTGTAATTGAATTATTTTCCATTTTATTTCCTATGCTAATGATTTTTTTCAAGTCAGTCTGAACTGTATAACTAGAAACATCAAGTCTGCTTATGGTCCTGTGGGGGTAGTGATGAATGTGGGTGCTTTAAAAAAAGAAAAAAAAAAATAATGTTACCGTAGATGAGCTGATGTTGGAATATGAGGGGCAATAGTTGCACACTGGGCTCATAAAAGTAATTTTCTAATATGGCGGAAACATTTCTTACAACATGAGTAATATTTGGATCTCTAGTTAGGCTGAATGGGCAAACTTTAAACAATGTTACTTTTGTAGAAACCAATTACAAATTGGACATAACTATGTGTATTGGATATGTACTGTATTGGTTTTGGAAAGGAGGTGTGTGAGAATTCTGTTTTTAAATGTACAAACACTAGCTATAAAGGGAATTTAAAATAATGCTGTGTTTATGACTTTCCCGCAAGGTACAACAATGACCTGGAATTGGAAGATGCCATCCACACAGCCATCTTGACACTGAAGGTACACAATAATGGTTGACGGTTACTAAAGAATAATGTATATCCATCCAGTCATCACCGTGAAACAAACCCAGACGGGGTGATGGCGGAGCGGTCTTCAATCACCCTTAACCCTTAATAGATTTCTTTCACGATAATGACCTGTTCGCTGTACACCTCTCATCCCTTACCTGAATTGATTACCTTGATTGACCAATCAGAGTCGAGCGTTCACCAAAGCCACGTGCTGACGCATCCTAACCGTCCTTTCCCCGGTTACCCCCGCAGGAGAGTTTTGAGGGCCAGATGACGGAGGAGAACATTGAAGTTGGCATCTGCAACGAGGCCGGCTTCCGGCGGCTCACCCCAGCGGAGGTCAAAGACTACCTGGCAGCCATCGCTTGAAGCATCTCCACTGTCTTTGCATCACCCCCCCCCCAGTTTTTTCAAATAGCATGCACAGCAGTGCGTCGCTACACCAATTGGCATCGTGACAGCCGAATCTCTATCCGCTTGTTGCAGTTAAACTGAATTAGAAGGTGGACTATGGTTCAAGTAAAATCTCAATGTTCTACTGAACATGCCGTTCCCGTTGTTGAATCGGTGTACCTTTCATTGTAATGCACCGAATGGGATTGATGACGCGCCTGAAACGATTGTGACCAGTGTGGGATGTGTGGTTTGGTTGTCAGTGTGTCTCATCTCATCTCATCACACCTGCACCGAGGGAATCAAGGAAGATCTTGAGATTTTACTGGCAATCATTGGATAGCGCTTTTACAAGTATTTTCCCAGTTTATATACTTTTTACTTTCTCTGTACGTTGATGTATTCAACTTAATAAAAGATCTTCATGTCATGTTTGGTGTTTTGGTGTTTTTACCTCAGAAATCAAAAGAAAAAAACGGTTAATGAACTGCATTGCCTGGCTTTTCTGTGATTTCTGGGAGACCCGACTCTTCCTTCATGTCATTGCATCTTGGAAATTGAGCGTGCGCATAAGTAGTCGCGCGCCCAACAAACAGCCGGAACTTTGTTTGGAAAAACATATCGTTCCGCATATGTAATCATAGGGCTGTTTCAAAGTTCTCCCCTTCGTCTTTCCTTGAGGTTATATGATGATTTACCCATGGGCCTCCATTGCCGATATTAAATATAATTTATCAAGGAGTTTGTCTTTGATTCATTTGTTGCAACGTATATATATACCTCCCATCGGCTTTTTACCCGCGCTACCACTCAACATCCGATGACGTTTGTGGCGCCAGAATCAAGGGGCGCTGGGAGAAGGGTGTGTGTCTGATGGGTTATTTACATCTCTGACTTATCTTAACGCCGTGGGATTTGTCCTGATACAAGGTTCTTTGCCTGTCATTGATGCCGAGCGAAGTTCCACGGTGAGTCGAGATGGTTTTTCTACGCAGCAGCGGCGGCAGTGGCCTGGCGAATTCAGCTGCGACCGCGAATAGATCGGTGGACCTGAACGATAGCTCCGAGTTTCTGTCGCTGGTTCCCGCGTCAGCGAAGAAGTCTGTCCGCACCGCGACCAGGTCCACCCGGAGCCCCGATGACAGCCCGAAAGGCCCTGCCGGCATCACCGCAAATGTATGTATGGGTAACTTTAGGGTTGTTTACCAAATGACAAGCGTTGACCCCAGATAACCAACTAGTTAACGCCGAGGGTGAAGTAGCTAGCCGTGTTAGCAGGCTAACTAGCCAGCATCACAACAGTGTGCTGTCGCTCCGAGCTGTTTATCTGCTGTGTGCTTTCCTGACTGGCGATTTGTAATGCAATTATAGTTGTTCTTCGATGTTGATGTTGGAATATCTGAAACTGAAGTTTGCCATGTATGTCCCAGAGTTGTTTCCGTGTTTACTTTCTAAGTAACTTTACTTCTCAGAAGCTATTTCTGGGGATCAGATAGACATATCTGCCTTCTGTAGAAAGCCCTTTTGCAGAAATACAACACTTGATATGCACTCTTGAACATTTGAGTGAAGATTTGAATCTGCATAAAATATTTACACATTAGCATTAGTGGTATTCAGAGGCTGTCATGGTCCATACGTTGTCTACTTCAACCGCCTATTCCCAGCTTCTATAGTTCTAAAATGTCCTACTCAGCAGCATCATTGACCACATGTGCTTCATGCAGGTTTTTATGCAAGTTGTGTTCGATCAAAACAAGTGTCCGACCAACTTCAAGAGTTTGTTTGGCTAATGTCACCAGGGTCATGGTGGTGTCATGGACGGAGCGCAGGGGAAGGAGGAGCAGACCCACAACAGCTTCGCCACCCGTGAACGAACTCGAGGACGGGTCAAATTGGAGACAAGTTTTTCCAAAATGAACGGCCATTCCCCGGCTGAAGACAAAGCCGCCGGGCACTGCACCAGGTCCCAGCAGCCTGTTCCCTTATACACGTCATGCGTTGAAGCAGTTAAAAGCCTCAGGCTTCCTTCATTCAGTGTTGAATGGAGGAACTGTTATACTGTTGTCATTGCACAGTATAACCTCTGGCGTTGTAGAGATCTAACATGCGTCGCTTTAGCTATTTGACATTCAACCATGACTCATACGGAGAGGTTCGTTATTTGTCTTTTTTTTTTCTCGGCTTTATGACAGTGATTTGAGGATGCTGATGATTTCTTTCCACAGAAAGTCTCCTCGGCTGCAGGGAGAGGGTAAAGCATGCAGTGGAAGACAGCAAGCAGGTAGTGGAGTAACGCATCAAAGTGCCTGCGCTTGTTTGGACATTGAGTAAATGTAAACGTATTGGGGGTGCATTGTGATGTTCAAATGGCTTGTGTGTGAAAGTGTCCTTTTATTTCAACTGACATTTTGCTGTTTATTATGCATTCATTTGCTTTTTGTCGTTGTGTTTTCGGCGCATGTATTACACAATGTTATTTAAACATTTTTAAGATGCCAATATATGAAAATTTATTGGTTTTCCTCATATCTCTCCTGTGTGTCTCAGATGTCCCGGATGAGGTGGAGTGCTCGTCCACCCCGAAAAGGTGTCGCTTCAGCCTGCAGAGCCAGCAGGTGGATGAGGATGACGAGGAGGAGGATGACGAGGAAGGGGAGGACCACTCTGTGAGGCGTAGCTCGCGCATCACCAGATACAAGCTGGACTCTCACAAGCAGTCGGTGCTCTACGACCGCCTCATCACCAAGTACGTTCCGGCAGGCCCTGTCAGGCCTGGCTGCAGGAGGAACCTTTCCTTTTAGAAACTGAACTGACTTGGACAGACAGAACTGACCGAAATACTTTAATGATCCCTGAGGGAAATTGCATTTGTGACAATACTCCAGGAAAAGAAAAGACAGTGAAGAAGTGAAGAACAGTGTAAATATAAATATATAAAATATAAACATATGTAACAATATACATAAATATACAAAAATATACATGCATCTAGGCATACACTATATAAAGTCAATAGCATACAAAGAGATGAGGTAAGGTAAGCAGAGTTTGTGAATGACCAGTTACTTAGGGTTAGTTTGCAGGAACATTAACAAGATAACAAGATTTTTTGTATTATATTGTAAACCTGTTTCAGAATGCTATGAGCATTAAACTAAAGCATTCATTGAACATGATTGATACAGATGAGTGGGATCTGGTTAAATCACTTGTACAGAGGGGTCTCCAGCAAACATGGGGCTGGCCTACCTTCTAGTTGTTGACCTTTTTGCCTCCCACAGCACCGCTGAAGCAGTTCTCCAAAAGATGGATGACATGCAGAAGATGAGACGCAGAGTCCGAAACAGAGATAGAGACACTAAAGAAGAGGTGAAGAAACTATTTTCGGCAGCCAACACTTGCTACATACAGCACGCAACAATGTGGTCTGAATTGACACTAGCATAGTGGTAGATCTCTCCTTTGGTGAGATTGTTTTGTGGTCTGCTATAAGATGGTGTTTGGCTTTTTACACAATTGCGGCGCCTGTTGTGTAACTGTTAAACTAAATGTGTTCTCCTGTTGTTGACTTTCT
The DNA here is from genome assembly GCA_027123135.1 of Urophycis floridana. Classification (NCBI taxonomy): domain Eukaryota; kingdom Metazoa; phylum Chordata; class Actinopteri; order Gadiformes; family Phycidae; genus Urophycis; species Urophycis floridana. The sequence goes on along the minus strand of JAOPUI010000008.1, from coordinate 16,428,672 downwards.
CTTCCTGAAAGCTGGGAATGTACATTTCAGAAGACAGGAGGCGACACTCGCTGAGAACGGCTCTGAAACGCATTGACGCCCAGGAGAAAGTCAAACAAGGTGAGAGACAGAACAACGAGACCCTGAACACCTGCAAAAGAATGTTACAAAAATGGTGCAAAACTTTTATTGAACCATCACAGGAGATGTTAAGAATGAAGAAGAAGATGATGAAGATGATGATGATGAAGACGACGACAATGTGGTGGAGGAGGGGGAGGAGGAAGAGGAGGGGGAGGAGGACGACGACGATGAAGAGGAAGACGAAGACAAGGACGGGGAGGAAGATGGCGACGATGAAGAGGGGGAGGATGAGGAAGAGGACAACCAGAAGCGCTACGACTTCAGGCAGAGGAAAGCCGTGGATCGCTACCAAGCCCCACACGAGGGTGAGCTGCTCCGAGTTAGCTTTCCTCCCCTTAAACCGCCCGCGTGGGAAGGCTTCATCAAGGGCTGCCCCTGCCTTACAGCAGGAGGACCCCCTGCTCCTGGCGTTACCCCCCCCTTCTCTCTCTCTCTCTCTCTCATATTAACACAGTCCCATGTCTCCATGCCAGAGCCCAAAGAAACGCGCAAGCGCTCGCTGTACTTCAAGGCCCACTCGTCTCCCACCCGACGCAGATTCAGGTTCAACGCCAACTCCCCCAGGAGCCCCTACAACTGCCGGAGAAGCAGCAGGTCAGTGTT
>JAOPUI010000008.1:15897801-15908343 GCA_027123135.1 Urophycis floridana | reverse complement strand
CTCTCTCTCTCTCTCTCTCTCTCTCTCTCTCTCTCTCTCTCTCTCTCTCTCTCTCTCTCTCTCTCTCTCCCTCTATCACTCTCTCGCTCTAGCACCTGGAGTCTGTTACGGACCAATACGTGCAATTTGGCGAGCGACCGTATTCTGTGCAGATTCTGGTGACTCTGACCTGTGAGTGACTCCTGGCTCGCTCAGCACTGATAATGTGTTGTGTGTGTGTGTGTGTGTGTCGTCTTATCATGTGTTTATGACCCCTCCAGACATGTTTCAGAAGCTATCGACCCTGGAAGGTCAGAGGGACTGGGTCACCAGGAGCGAAGCCCATAGGGTTAGGCACACGCTATCACAAGCATGCGTTTGTGTGTGTGTGCTTGTGTGTGTGTGTGTGTGTGTGTGTGTGTTTGCTTTGGTATTCGTGCTTACATTTTTGTCAGTATGACATAATGGTTATTTATATCACAAAAATGTAGTGGTATCTAGGTTGAGGTTATGACTTAGTTGTCTATTAACTATTGTCTATAAAATAAAATAGTGTGTTTATTAATCAAACATCAATATCTCTATTGATGCTATCAATTATCTCCTAATGTCTTATCATGTTTCTTTGCACTTTATATGAGGTCATGTTGGCCTTCGCCCCTTTGTCCCCAAATGTATGCAGAAGGGAAACACACTCCAATCATTTTAAGCAATGGTGACTGCTGCAGTTTAAAAGTCACACATCACAGGTTATTAATCAATAATACACGATAACAATGTTTAACTTGAAGCATCTTCCCACAGCATAGGCAATACACCATCAGACTTCCCAGAAATATATGAAACAATTATTAACCACGAATGAATGAATACAACAATGTCACAGGTATCACCAAGGAGCGTTTGTTTGAGATGACGTTGAAGATGTGTTGCCTGTGGTGCGTGTGGCTGCAGGCTCTGGTGAAGCTGCTGTCGTCCAGAGACAGCAGCGTGTTGCTGGGGTCGCTGATGGCGCTCAGCAGCCTGGCAGAGAGGTCAGTTCTCCCGTGAGCGTGTACCGTCCAAACGACCAAAGGCTGATTTTATACTTCTGAGTAGCTGCTGGAGGTGTGGTATGCCATGGGCCCCTCTCCATTACGCAACTTAGCACCTCTCGAAAAGGCAACCCACGCTTCACTGCCAACGAAAGGCTGTGAGAACATTCGCTTTCCTACGGCGTTCATTTCTGCCGACGGTGAAAACAATGCGGGGCAGATGGAGGCCTTGCACGACGCATCCTGTTGAAATTGTGAAGATCACCCGATGTCACCGAGTTTGTGGCGAGAAATCCTTAAACCATAAATGCATGCTTCAACATAGTTCCCCCGGCCACACATCTCCCGCGGATATTCAACACAGATGTATGATCCAGCCTTCAGCTCTGTGGCCTGAACCCCTGCACCTTCCTGCTTGCAGCCCTGAGGGCAGAGAGAGGATCGGGGAGCTGCCCTTGGTGGAAGACCTTCTGGTGATACTGCAGGAGTACGACTCCTTATCCAAGAGGTCCGCAGGTTTAACCGTATTCGCAATGCTCATACTAAGCTTGAGTTCCGCTGTTTAAAGTGTTGGTTATGGTTCCGCGCAGTGGTCACGCAATGGCCACGCAGTCATGAGACCGTGATGGCTATGCGTGGGGTTTACATGTCGAAATGCAATTCAATGCCACACCGGTAGAGGGCGCTTTGTTTTTTTGACCGAGACTCTCGTGACGTATATCGTATCGGTAGACCAATCACAGCCAAAGCTGCTGCGTTGGTGTTGCGTCGCCTCGACGCACATCTAGGATTTTTGGGAGGTGCACGTCAGGCCCTTGCGGTGGATGTACGGGGGGTCCGCAAGGACATAATGGGTCTGTAAGCCCCCTAGTGTTGTGTCAACGCGGAAGCATAACTTATGCTTAATAGGCCAAATGTACTGTATAAAACATTACCATGGCATAGTGCAATGATGGGCCCGACATGACGGACCCTGCCCTGTTTGAACAATACACCATAAACCACTCGGTGACATCTAAGTGGCCCTCCGGCACGCTGTCCGTCCTCCCCAGGATGGCAGCCGAGCTGCTCCGCCTGCTGGTCCCGGTGCCGGGGGTCCGACGGCAGCTGCGGGACCTGGAGGGTCTGCCGGTGCTGTTGGGTCTGCTCCACGGCCGGCACCTCCGGCTGCTGTGGAGCTCCGCCTGGATCCTGGTGCAGCTCTGCCAGGACCAGGACACCCGCGCCGACGTCCGCAGCTGGGGGGGGCTGCAGCAGCTCCTCCGGCTCCTCAGCAGGCAGGTGGAGGCCCCCCCCCTGGATGGATGCGTGTTCTGTTGGACTGTCGGCGTGGCTGTTTCTGACTGGCAGGCTGGCCTCGCTGTATGGCGACCCGGTCACCAGTGTGTCCGTCTGCATCGTTGTGCCCCGTCTCATCGAAAGTCTCGGCTTAAAGCGGAAGGGTTTTTTTAATCGCAAACAGTGTGGTCATCAGAAGTGGCTTAATTATTATCACAGAGAAATGCAGACCTTCAGCGATGCTAAGTTCTCAGAGACGTTGTGGTGTGTTCCAGCGAGGGGACGTACGTGTCCGACCGCTGCTCCATCGAGACCCTGTCCAGCGCCAACGCTGCCGGCCGTGTCCAGAGACAGCCCTGCTCTGAGGAGCTCACGCCCCAGGAACAGAAGGACCACGCCCTGGCCCTACAGTCCGGTAAGAAGGGTCATCCTGTCTACAGCCATACAACATCAAAAGGTCAGTTCTGAATTGAATATGTGTTAAATCAGCACTGTGTTCTACCGCAGCTATTTCCTCCATTAGAAGACATCTGAATTAGAAAGTTCAAGTTCAAGAATAAAACGAGCCCATCTCCAAGTCAATCCATTCAAGGAATGTTGTCTATCTATGTTTTTTGTCTAATCTGCGTTTGTCCCACCACGATGTGGACAACACTATAACTCTATGTACAACGCAAGCTATTAGAGGTCAGAGTATATTTAGAGAATCTCTTTTGATTCCTTCATTTCCCAGCATGCTGTGCAGCCTTGACAGAGCTTGTCCTGGACGACTCCAACGCCTACCACCTGGTTCAGGTAAGATAAGCCCCCGCCCAGTGATGTTGACAAGCTGTCGTTGAGCCAGGTAGGACGTGCTGGTGGGGAGGCGAGGTGATTCACGACGTTAAAAGACCGGACCGAGTGACTCCGTGTGCTTGCAGGAGAACGGCATCTACGTGGTCGCGAAGCTGATCCTGCCTCAGGACCCAGCAGCAAAGGCAGCCTCCCTCCAGGTAGGACACAAGACAAGGCACAAGGCACACAAGGCAGCGCGTGTGTGTGTGTGGCCGCCCAACGGGGCCGTGCTGGCGTCGGGGGGGTGCTGAACGCGTTGTCGTTTGGTTCTCTCGCAGTGCTACGCGTTCCGGACGCTGCGCTTCATCTTCAGCGTGGAGAGAAACAGAGGCCCCTTCAGAAGGTGACCACCTCACACCGGGCGGGTCCACGCCGTGATGTTAAGCACACATACTCATCAGTGCATGATGCCACCGACTCAGTTCACTGAGTCCGCAAGCCATGTGGAAAGAAAGGGTCATTTTTATTATTGACAGTATGAAATAATAATAATAATAATAACTACTAATAACTATGAATGTTTGTTTTGGAGCGAATTTCCGCTGAGGAATCCCAATCGGTTTCCATTGCAGGCTCTTTCCCACAGAGCTCTTTGAGATGTTTATTGATGTTGGACATTACGTCCGCGACCTGACAGCCTACGAGGCTCTGCAAGCTGCCGTGGCCCGCTACACTGTGAGCAAAACTGTTCATCTATTGTTTAGTCTTTATGGCTCGATTTGTGTCTAATTAACATTGTACTGTATTTACTTATATTCCACCATTATCAATTATTTAACTTATATTCTGTTCTATTCTAGTCCATGCTATTCTGTTGTACATTAATCTACTTTGTTGTAGTCAGGTGCCCTCTATGCTGTCCTATTATGTTCTATTACAGTCTTGGAAACTCAGCTCTATTTCATTTAGTTTTGTTGTACTCCGTATTCTTTTCTGTTTGACTCTACTTCATTCTGCTCCTCTCTATTCTGTTCTTTACTTATTTTTTTCATTCTGGTCTAATCAAGTTGTAGCTCTGCTCAGGTGTGAACTGATTGGCTGTGATGTTTTGCAGGAGGAAGAGCTCCAAGCTCTGAGGGAGGGCATCGAATCCTCCAATCAGAACTGCCCACCAATCAGAGTCATCAATGGTTACGCGGTGCTGGACCACCTTGGCACCGGGGCCTTCGGCAGCGTCTTCAAGGTGCTCTCCCTCTGCCCATACATATACTCCTACCTCTTTATTTTAATACTCATGGTCCTTACAGGCCCAGTTTATACCACATTCTCTGACCAGCAGCCTTTAAAAGGAAAAACTGTTAACAGCACAGGAAATGGCTAAGAACACATTAGATGTGAGTGGTCAGTGGCACATTTTAACAGAACCATGAGTCACAGATATGGAAATACAGACATTTAAAAAAGGCTGCTAGTAATGGACAACTGAAAATGTATGTTTGTGTGTGTGTGTGGGAATGGCCAGGTGCGTAAGCAGTGTGGTCAGAACCTGCTGGCCCTGAAGGAGGTCAACCTCCACAACCCGGCCTTCGGTAAGGACAAGCGCTCCAGGGACAGCAACGTGGAGAGGATCGTTTCTGAGCTCACCATCATCAAAGAACAGGTGCAGCTTTACATGAAAGAAAAACGTGGATGTCCTGATTCTAGTGGTTGGTTAAGGCTCCCCTCCACATTGGTCTCCATATTATAACTGCAGGCATCCCCAATGACCTCAATATCCCTATGAATGAATGAATTACATATATCTAAACAAAATCACTTTGAAAGTGTCGGTTAATCTATTGAATAGTCATGAATAATATATCAATATTTGTCTAATAATTAAATGCTCTTTGTTTCCTTGTTCTGTAGATGACACATCCGAACATCGTAAAATATTACAAGACATTTCTAGAAGGTGAGGAAAGCAATTGTAGCATGATAATCATGATTGTTTTGCATGCACACGCAATCATTTGAAAGGGCCCTCATTGTTGCAACAAAGGATGAGGTCATTCACAAACGATGCAAGAGGAAAGGTTCATCATGACTGGGGAGTTGGGTCTACCAGGCATACAGTACATCTGGATGGACCCTCGATGTCACAAGCAGATGGATTAAAAGGCACCCTCACACCTGGTTCCTGGGGCCACAGAACGCGGCCACCTGTCTGCGAGCAGCGAATGTCTACATTCTCAGCGTGTGATGGTGGAGTTTGCTGCCCTCTAGGGGACCGGCTGTACATCGTAATGGAGCTGATAGAGGGAGTGACGCTGGCAGACCTCTTCAGCGCTCTGAAGGAGAAGCAGCAGAAGCTCACCGAGCAAAGAGTCTGGAACATCTTTGTACAGGTAGTGGGTCAGATCCACATTCCCCTGTGGGTTTCACTACAGTTGGCAATGGGATGAAACGGAACGATTCTAGTATAACGATGTGAAATCTTGATCATATAGTGAATACATTAAGGAGATGTGTACGATCCCCAATATCCACAGCCTAACCTAGATAACCTTGAGCAACATCTAACCCCTACCTTGAGAACGAACGGTTGTTTGGTTCTGTAACTTGGTATCACGTTCAGATGTGCTTGGCGTTGAGGTACCTGCACAAGGAGAAGCGCATCGTTCACCGCGACCTCACGCCCAACAACATCATGCTGGGGGACCGGGACAAAGTAACCATCAGTGAGGACCGCGCCGCACTTCCTGCTCATACAACACACTCTTTCTCCTTGTCACCTGTGGAAATGAACCGCGTAACTTTTGTGTCCGTGTGGTTCAAGCTGACTTTGGACTAGCTAAACAGAAACAGGAGAGCAGCAAGCTGTCGTCTGTGGTCGGCACCATTCTTTACTCCTGGTGAGTCCCTACTTGGTTGGAATATCTACTTTGTGTGTGTGTGTGTGTGTGTGTGTGTGTGTGTGTGTGTGTGTGTGTGTGTGTGTGTGTGTGTGAGGACCTATACGTTTCAGTAGACTGGGGACATACAAATCATTCAAACTAGTGGGCAGTGAATGATGAGGACATTTGTGTGTGTGTGTGTGTTAGTCCAGAGATAGTGAAGTGCGAGCCATACGGAGAGAAGGCAGACATCTGGGCTCTGGGGTGCATCCTGTACCAGATGACCACCCTGCAGACTCCCTTCTACAGCACCAACATGCTGTCCCTGGCCACCAAGGTAGCGCGTACACACACACACACACACGCACACGCACACACATGTGCATGACATGCACACACACACACACACACACACCCACAGACACTATGTATGCAAATGCATACATCCACATACATGCAGACCGATTGACAATGCTGTTATGAGTGATTTGTTGTGTGTATTCAGATTGTGGAGGCCGTCTATGAGCCGGTGGAGGACACAACATTCTCAGAAAGAGTCACTGGCATGATTAAGTGGTGAGAATCCAACACATGCTTCTAAACCCCATACCCAGTGTCCTGCTTCATAAATCCACCCTCTTACCTCTTACCCCTTACCATCTGGCACGTGTGACGTTGATGAGCCAACACAAGCCATCATTTCAAAACGTATCCGTTGGTGCCAAGTGGGACTCTACCAGTCGATACAGTCAACCAATCAACTCCTTTGACACTCCCACCCCCACATGTGATGTAGCTGTATGGTAGATTTAGGGAAGGCTTGTAATAGCTGAGCAGCATCACACCTGCTAGTTAATTTGGGGCCCCTTAAAAAGCTCCTCAAGTTGTACAGCTCCAGACCCTCAGCCCTCTCTTCTCCTCTGTGCTGTCCCCCAGGTGCCTGAGCCCGGACCCCGACCAGCGGCCTGACGTGGTGGAGGTCAGCGCCAGCATCTCTGACATCATGATGAGTCTGATGGACAGTTTCTACGCCTCCCATCATGCACTGCAGCGCAGGGCGGACCGAGACAGGAAGCGAGCACAGAAGTACTTCCTGGAGAGGCACAAGAGAGAGACGGGTTGTATGATCTCAAATCCACCACAGGTAGTAAATACGTGTTCACTATTTAGTCGCTTAGTAGACACTTTTATACAAAGCGTTATGGGCCCTTTAAGATTCACTACAGCAGGTTGGGGATTTCAGGAATCAAACCCAGTACCTTATTATATTTGATTAGCATGGGCAAGTCATCCAATCCCACCTTGATTTCAATAAAATGAGATTAAGTGGGAAAACGTTGGATGAACTATTAATCCTAGATGGGTGATGTCACAGTAGCAGAGTTACAGGACAGTAGAATTATTAAAAAGAGGTCAAACATTTAAATAAGAATGTTGAGAACGAATACACAATATGAGAAAAACAAATTTAAAGGGAATTCATTATTATGGTATCAGTAGTAGGATTAGATAATCCTAAAGGGAGGTTTTGTCCTGGAAACCTATACTAGCAATGCTTAACCCAGCAATTGAAACTTGTTCTGGTGACTTTCTTACCGTATTAACAGCAATGAAATGTTTCACCTTCTTCTGACATATGTACTTCCTGTAAGTTGCTTTGGGTAAAAGCGTTTTCTAAATGTAAATGTAAACTGAATGAAACGTGTCCTTAAGGCTCCACAGGGACCAGAGGAGTCCATAAAGAAGACCCACACACCGACTCCTTCTTCTGCAGCCTGCGGCTTGGACCATTCCCAGCAGGACAGTGGTCAAGGTCATGAAATGACCCATCGCATGACCCATAGAACATACACCACACTGTTATCAGCCACAGTGATATGATGTGCTACGAACATACACTGATGTTTTGGGATTGTGGTTCTGTACGTTATTGAGAGGACTGCATTTTCATCTGTGCTATATGCCTGACATGTAGCACACTTGACAATAAAGATACTTGAATCTTGCATTTTGAATCTTATCATCCCATCAGGGGATGAGTCAGACGAGGATGTTGACGTTGGAAATAAAAGCCGCAATGGCTTCTGGAAGAAACCTGAAGGTGAGTCTCTTTAGTCATTTGTTCGTATATAGAGCCGCATGCCTGGGTAGAAGCCGCCTCAGGTCAGAGAATAGGACTATTCCAAGACATATCTTTAGATATTTACAATTCAGATGCTTTCATCCAAAAACATCTAATGAATACAAATACATCTCATGTATGTGTATTATCAGACACTCATTGACGAGCGGGTAGGGGTTACAGTGAATAACACGGCAGGTCAGTCAGCTGGTATGGGTTAGTTAGGACAAGGATTGGGTTGCTCAAGGATCCTTACAGGTGGATTGCAGACATTGAGTATGAAGTATAGAGATGACGTATACCTTTTAATTCTCCAGAACAAGTAGTTGGGAGAATACTGAGGCCCTTTGTTTGTTTGTTTCTAAAGGGTCTGGCCAAAACCACTGTCCCACCAGACACCACTCCTCACAGGTAAGCAGGACGGACTGACTCACAGGTAATCTATTGGCAGAAAATATTCCATTGATTCTACTGAATACACTTCACTGGCAAAAACTAAAATAAAGAAAACACATTTTAGATTGATTCCTTGTGTTTAGCATTGTTCTTTTCTTTGTCTTCATAAGGGACGACCGGACTGTTCCCAAGATTAAACCACGGCCGGGTAATTTATCAATGCATTCACACACTGTTTCCTACCCTCTCAATGACTCATAGGAATACCATGCAGAGGGCATAAGTTACACGAGGGCTAGTTCAGGATGCTTTTGGAGCATTGCCCGCTCCACTGACGCGCTGTGCGTTGTCCCTCAGCCTCGGCAGGGATCTCCATCTCCCAGCGGAGGCTCCGAGAGCTGGACGACCCCATCCAGAGGTTCCTGGTGCTGCTGCACAAAATCATCTTCATCACTCAGGTAATGCCTACATTATCCAGCATGCATCACCCAGGTAGTGTTCACTGTAACCATGGATACAGATTCAGCGGTTTCAGTGTGCATATATGTGGTTGTGTGTAGGTGTACATGCACATGAATACAACCATATTGGCCACATTGGTACCGCATCGGTGTGTGTGTGTGTGTGTGCACTAAGGACTGTCGCTCCTCACTCCACAGCTCCCTCCAGCTCCTCACAGCAGCAGCAGCCACAAGAGGCGGCTGGTGGAGAGATTCAAGAAGTCCTTGTTCCACCAGGACAGCAGTGCCGTCGGCCTGAAGGTCACTCTCAGCAAGGTCAGAGGTCAACGGTTCACTTAACTCATCCTAAGAAACTAATTATTATATATATAAATAATTATTATTATTTCTATGCCTGGCTATGACAATGGTATTCATAATATTTAGATCAGGTCGATGTAAACTTGGGCTCTGTCCCTGGTTCTCCTCTGAAACTTCAGGTCCTTCAGGGCTCCTCTGAGCCGGTGGAGCTGGGCTCAGCCAGCTCCGACTGGTGGCAACAGAGTCTCTCCATCAAGGCCTCGCTCTACAGTCCTCAAAGTCAAGGTACTGCTGTGTCTCTCTAGACAAAGAACCTTCTGTGGGAGGGTTTCACATGATGCCACGCTGATTCCAAGCCACCATCTCGGTACTTTTACCACCATTATTAAAAGCCCTCCCATAGTTCTGGTTGCGTGGTTTTGTGAAAGTACACCGAAGAAGTTCCAAGATGGGGTTTTGGAACTCAGGAGCATGTGACTGAAACCCCCCTATGGTCTTCAGAAAGCTTCCTTTCTGCTCAGGTTATCCTCATGTGTACTATTAATCTGAGACAGGAATTTAGGAGGCCACCACGAAAAGTATAGGACAGTAGCAGAAATAAAAAAGCAAAGTAAAATTTAAGTTAAAAAGTACAAACTGAAAATATCTCTATGTACAGCTGCAGCTACATGATTGTACGGTATTGACTGCTGTACACAATGGTCTCAAATGTGGAGTCCAGTATATATGATACTTGATTAAAACTAATCTCTCTCTGTGTTCTCAGACGCGATGGACGAAGGAACTTTCAGGGACAGTGTTTCTTACGAACAAATGCAGGTCTGTTTTGGCTTACAACACTGAGAGTGCGTGTTATTTCGTGATATATTTATTGATTTATATTTGGATTTGGTTTGGGTGCCTTCATGGATAGGACAGTGAAGACAGAGGAAAGTGGGCTGAAACAGAGAAGGAATAATGACATCATGACAATAGCATGGGGCCACATGGGGTCCTCAGTTGGCCTTGTTGTCCTCCCCAAGATTCATAAAACACGGGGCGTGATGTTAAACTGTCCATTGTACCAATATATGGTAGTCACGTGAGGATGGTGTTGAGAGTGGCGTGGGAGCTGATGGGGGGAGTGTAAATTTGGGACACATCATCAGTAGTGTACCTTTAAATTAGAGGTGCACAGCAACCTCACTATCTGTTCAACCAAAAATCCACCATTATCTGTATTCGGATAGGAAACCGAAAGTGGGTGTGGTTTATACCGGAAGTCTCCTTTATTGTGCCGAATTTGTATTTTCTAACCTAATATTCATTTGCAATGCAATAGT
>JAOPUI010000008.1:15863207-15887018 GCA_027123135.1 Urophycis floridana | reverse complement strand
ATATAATGTAGATAGATATGGAATATACTGTATATATTCCCTCCATAACCATAAGCATTCACATAGCTTTTAACGCGATAGAAATAAGTATCCAGGTGAGTGATTACCATGATTACCATGATCATTGCTGCAGTATATCTTCCAGAGTTCCGAAGTCAGGAGTCAGAAAGATCTTTATTGCCTACGATGAATTTGTTTTGGTCGTTGGTGCAACAGAGAACAACAACAAAACAAAAGCCACAAAAGAGATTGCCAAGATAAGAATTAAAAACAGAAACGTGAAACAGGAACAACGGGACTGGGCAGGAAAGTCAATGAAACGATATCTATCACGCTGGACCCAAAAGGGTGAACTCAAAAACAAGGCTCCGATTTGACTCAGAGTTTACACAGCAAAACTGAGAACAAAAATACACACGCTAAAGCACAGACGCATTCATTTCACTGAAAACGACAGAACAGTGCTCCTTGAGGACAACACAAGACCTGACCAATATCATCTGAGAAGAAACAGAGGACTCCAAATAAAAGTGATGCATTTATTTTCCGCCAGTATTTTTCGTTGTGGCGTGTTGCGCGTGGGACATCTCGCCTGGCCGTGTTTCCACAAGAGCGTTAACCTGTGTGAGGCTGAACACAAAGACAGTCAACCGATCTTTGTAGTCTAACATACCGTAAGCCACCCGGCTCCAAGGTCAGCCATCATCCTGCTGTCTGATACATCCTCCCTTGTTTCTCACGGGGTGTGCTTGACGTCAGATGCCAACTACGCATGTAGTTGGCAACTACTATAAGTAGCGTATTTGTTTGCAATTTGCGTATTTGTGTGTAAAAATTGCAAACAGAGGATATGATTACATGATTAAAGATAACATCACGTACTGTACTACACAATACAGACAGATAGAAGAAGAATTACTATTTTGATCCCGTGAGGGAAATTTGGTCTCTGCATTTAAACCAATCGTGAATTATTGGAAATACACTCAGCACACAGTGATGGTGAGGCACACTAATCCCGAGGCAGTGAGCTGCCAACAGCGGCGTTCGGGGAGCAGTGAGGGGTTAGGTGCCTTGCTCACAGGCACTTAAGCCGTTCGTACTGGTCGGGGTTCAAAGCGGCAACCCTCCGGTTACAAGTCCGAAGCCCTAATCAGTAGGCCGCGGCTGCCCTAGAGACAGACAGACAGACAGACAGACACATGCATACACACACACACACGCGCGCGTGCATGGGGCCCTGCGCAGACACACACACACACGCAAACTGACCTGGAAAATAAATTATTATTATAAATCAACCTGATTTCCCATTATGCATTCAGAGCTGTAATATGCAGGTCATAAGTCTAATAATAATCTATAGCGATAATGAAATGAGAAGGGGTAAGCACATATCTACATTGAGCCAAAGGCGTGGACAGCAATCATTATTAATGGATGCAATCTTCATAGTGGGTTGTTTGGTCCATAAGCTTACGTGGCCCCAACGGTTTCATTCTGCTGTTGCTTAAATGCTTAAAAGTTAATGCAATTAGATGTATGTACACTTCCGATGAGTTGTTGTTCTTCTAAGATAAATCGATAGAATAAGGCTTGGGCAATTGAAACGGCATTTTTTATCGTATCGATTGTTCTCGGTAGTTAGTCGCTCCTGTTTCTTTTATTTTGGACGCACGTTGCAGTGACACAACGTCACCACTAGACGTCAGTAGCGTCGAACGTGCCATCGATTGACCTCACAAACATGGCGTCGCCCGTCGCCAAGTTTGTTTCCGTTTCTCGAAAAGTGGGCAGTTATCTGTTAAATTCTGTTGTCATTGTGCATGCTGTGGCGTATGTCCCCAAGATGGATTTGGAGCGATCAGCAAAGGTAAGGACGGATCATTTACGCGTTTTAAACAACGCTGTGTCATTACATTCCCCATGCGAAACTGACAAAAAAGAACAACGCAATAGCGAGACATACGAAGATGTCAAAAACCTGTGTTCCCATTGAAACACTGACTCCATACAGGCGGCGATTGCGCCATGCTGCTGTTTACCCTCCACGTCGATGCTAATGTGGCGTTACGTGCACGCTATCTATAAGATGTTGTACATCATCTTCTGTGTGTTTGGTCGTGGTACTCCCAACAGCTGGAGTTTGCCGTCCAGATGACATGCGAGAGCTGTGCCACTCAGGTCCGAGGCGCGCTTGAGGGCCAACCAGGTAAGAAAGTAACAGGTAGCCAGCCCAATATTTACCATGTTTGCTTATGATACAGTGTTGTCCCCAATGATTCACGATTGTGATCCACTGTGTGTGTGTGTCTGCCTCTGCCTGTGTGCAGGGGTGCAGTCGGTCAGCATCGACGTCGGGACGCAGCAGGTGCTGGTGGACTCCACGCTGACCGTGGGTGAGGTCCAGGCTCTGATCGAGGGCAGCGGGCGCCTGGCTGTGCTGAAAGGCATGGGTGGCTCGCAACAAGGTGTGTGTGTGTGTGTGTGTGTGTGTTTACGCGCATGTATGTGTGCGCGCGCGTGTGTGTATGTATGTATATGTGTGTGTGTGTGTGTGTGTGTGTGTGTACGCGCATGTATGTGTGCGCGTGTGTGAGTGTATATATGTATATGTGTGGGTGTGTGTGCGTGCGCATGTGTGTGGAAAAATAGAAATAGAAATACTTTATTAATCCCAAGATGGGAAATTCCCCCCAAACAAAGGCATATAGAGGATTAACAATATGATTAAAGACAATATCAGGTACTACGCAATATAGACAGACAGACAGACAGACAGACACATGCATGCACACTCAAGCGCGCACACACACACACACACACACAAACTGACCTGGAAAATAAATGATGATTATGAATCAACTTGTCCTGATGTCCCATCATGCATTCGGAGCTGTGCTATGCGGGTCATAAGTCTAGTGGCGCAGGTTGTGTGTGTTGCTTGTTGACGCCGGTCTCTCCCACGCCAGACCTGGGCTCGGCCGTGGCCATGCTGGCCGGGGCGGGCCCCGTCAAGGGGGTGGTCCGGTTCCTCCAGCTGTCCGAGGAGCGCTGTCTGATCGACGGGACCCTGGACGGCCTGGCGCCCGGACCCCACGGCCTCCACGTCCACACGCTGGGAGACCTCACCTCGGACTGTCTGAGGTAGGGCCCCCCCCACACCCTGCTGTCTGATGCGTCCTCCCTTGTTTCTCCTGGGGTGTGAGCCGCCATGTTGAGGTCATTTCTCTCTGGGCGCGGAGGCCCGTGGCAGCGGATGGTGGCGTGAGAAGCGGGGCCGCACTGTGGTCGGCCATTTTTGTGACATCCCATTAGAGTTGTAGCCAAGATTAGATTAGATTCAACTTTATTGTCATTGTGCAGAGTACAACTACAGGGACAACGAAATGCAGTTGGCGTTCCAACCAGAAGTGCAAATGAGCGATAAAGGTACAGGTTGAAATGCAGAAATGCAGAATAAGGTGCAGAGTGCAAAATTGAAAAACATAAAAAGTGGCAGTAGAAAAGACTAAGGCCTAAACCGAGACCAAGACACTACCAAGACCAGAGGGTAGCGAGACCAAGACACTACCAAGACCAAGACCACAAAAAAACACTAATGTAAAAGTTACACCAATACAATGGCGCAGCCGTTATGAAAATATATATATAGATAGATAGATAGATAGATAGATAGATAGATAGATAGATAGATAGATAGATATAATTTATTGATCCCAGGCTGGGAAATTACAGGTATAATAATAGTAATATACAATGTAACATAATTGGCGTGTAGTGTACGAGTGCTGCGTCATATATAAGGCTTTGTGATGAGCATGAGCTCGCTGCTTGGTTTATACACAAATCCCCTCGAGACCTCCATGTCCCAGACCAAGACACCCAGACCAAGACAAGACCGAGACCAGATACAGTCGAGTCCCAGACTAAGACCAAGACCACGCAAAAGTGGTCTTGAGTTCTACATCCCATCTTTCTGACGCCAGTCTCTTTATAATTGCCGTGTATTTGTGTGTGTGTGTGTGTGTGTGTGTGTCTTTCATCTTAGTTTCTGCTGCATAACAGGTTATTCATATTGCATAACTGGTCATTTCATTTCACTACACATCTGGTCATCTCTCTGCACAACTGGTCTTTTTTACCACATTAATTCCGACATGCTACATCCTTGTGTATGCTATTACCTCTTAGTGTATGCCTGGATGTATGTACATTTATGTATATTTTTATATTTCTTTATGTATATCTTTTGTATATTGTATTACATAGGTTTATATTTTACATAGGTTTATATGATACTTAAATATTCTAACACTCTACTATACGTAGAGTGTCTGTCTCTTTCTCTTTTTCCCCTGAATATTGTAACGAATGCAATTTCCCTCAGGGATCATGAAAGTATGTCTGTCTGTCTGTCTATTCTCTGTAAGTCGCTTTGGATAAAAGCGTCTGCTAAATGCCCTAAATGTAAATGCAATGTGCCATTATCCACAGCCTCTGATTGGCCTTGCTCTTCCTCTCCTCTGTCTTGTACAGCAGCAGCAGCAGCAGCAGCGTATCCAGGAACCCGAAACGTCTGGAACAATGGAGCCATGTGTCCTTTCCGTTTCACAACTGGAGAGTAAAGGAAGGCGTGAGCCGCGCCCCCCGGCTGCCCGGCGCCCTCCAGCCAGCAGCACAGCCTCCGCTCAGCAGGCCGTGGTGCTTCTCTGTGACGGCTCCCTTGGCCCCGCACCGTCGTGTCCTCCGACCTCACAACCCATCGCACCCCAACCCCCCCCACCCGCCCCGAGGCCCGCGGCCAGCCGCTCCCTGGCCGAGGCAGAACCACGGCCCGGCCCGGCCCACTGGACGGAGGAAGGACGGAGCCTGGAAACAAAGCGCTCTGAGGACCAGGAGCCGGCCGACAGGCAGCAGAAGAGGTCCACCAGGTGGGCCGCTGTGTGCCGTGTCCAGTGGAGCTGTGAGATGATGCCCTCGCTGACCGTTCTCCCTCCTGCAGGGGTTCTGCCGGAGATGGTTCGGGCCGTCAGAAGGCGAGCGGCTCACGTCGACGCCCCGACAAGATGGCGGCATCTACTCCTCAAAGGTTGTCCCACTACAAAGACGGATGTCAGAAGAATAGCCAAGTGCACCACCAGGACGTCTGTTCTGCTCAACATGCACCGTCAGCTCCATCCCCCGTCCAACGCGCCTTAAGACAGGTCCGCTTGCGTTCTTAGTGAATGGGATTGGTTAGCACTACGTTTGTTAAACACACTTTAACAACATGTGTTTTCCATGTGATGACAAAATGGCTGACGTTGCTGATTGGATGTGGACAGGCTGTCTCCGAGGTGCTGTTCCCCACCGGGGGTTCTTCGGCCCCTGCCCCCCCGCAGTGCCCCCCCCCTGCTCCGCTGCAGCCCACGGCCGCCCACGGCCGCACTCAGAACCCTGCGGAGGAGGCGTCACAGCTGCTGCGGGAGGCTGCGGGTGAGAAACCAGCAGGGGGGAGCCCTGCCCTTTAGCCTGCCGCTAAGTGAGAAGGGCATTTGGGCTGCAGATAGTTTCAAGCATTCTACAGCACGTGGCGATGGTATTATAGAAACATGGCACCACTGCTGCTTACTTCTGGACTCCATACATGCTGTGATACGCAGCCACATGCCAGACTGTTGGAACAATAAATCCAGAACTTCAGTTCATATGATATTTTGCACATTATCATATGCAGTCAGTGGAACTGGAGTTCTGGCTTCCCTCAGATGAAGGACAACAAATAGTTTGAGATCCTGATTGCAACACTTCTCTTGTTTAGAGTCCGATGGGGACGAGTTTGAAGAAGATAGTTTACTGCAAGTTCTCCGCCAGCAGCGTTCATGGGTGAAGGACCAAATAAGGTGAGGTAACCCAAGTAGAGCCTATAAATGGAAGTAGTGGCGTACTTTATGAGCTGTTACATCACGTCTGTCTGGAGGTTCCACCAGGCAACCACATTTTTCATATCGGAAAATGTCACTTGTAAAATACAATCGTTCATCTCTAATAACAAGGAACTTACAAAGGTTTTCTGCTCTAAATCTTTTTCAGTCAAGTGGACTCCTTGTTGGAGCACCTCCCACGTGAGGACCAGGCAGCCTGACCCAAAGAACATCTGGACACTTTTGTTTACATTTTATACATGAAGAGTGCATTTGTATCATATTTATACAGTTGCTGTGACATATCAATTAAAACTTTTGAAACAAGTCTGTTGGTTTTTTCAAATTGTCAAACAATAGGTTGCATCACGTGCACAGTAACACCTTTTTGAAGTTGTGAATACATTATATTTACAATAACTTGCTTTTAACACATGAACATAAATAACCACTGGCTAGTAGCCTATATACAAATGTCAGAGAGGGAATATTTGAGCAGTGCCAGGAACATCATTAATGTGTTCTGGAACGATGGATTATCTGCGCATGTGGAATCTAAACATCACATTTCAAAGCGTAGCGATGGGATGTGTCGTCGTGTGTGAAGACCACTCTAGCTTTGACTCTGCAGCATCGGAGCGAAGATGACCAGGATGCCGTCCGGAGAGACTGCGGACTCGAGCGCCAAGGTGTCCACTCCCTCCGGGATGCGGTAGCGGCGGCTGAACTGTCGCGTCATCACCCCGGACCCGTCCTCCTGCGGGAGACACACGCCTGGTTCAGGTCCGACACGTCGCAGGGTCCGCGGGGCTCATGGCTGCCCGCGGTCGTCATTGCGGTATTTTCTATAGCCTACAATCGAAATGATGAACCATATGCCTCCAAACCTTTCTCTCTTCGTGCTTCCCTTGCACTTCCACGAAGTCTCCGCTGACCTTCACCTGGAGATCTTCTGGCCTGAAGAGCTTCACGTCCACGTTCACTCGAAACCCACTTGGGTCACAGTTAACCTGCCCACACAAGGGATACCATTGATTATGTACTATATATTACTGGTATTGATCTGGAAAATCCTGTGGTTGACGTTCAAGGCGTTCAGGGACAGTGCGAGTCTTATACATCGTTCAGTGACATCCCCACTCTGTCCTGTAGAAGTGTGAAGTGTTTTTGAACCTACCTGATTGGAGCAGGGCGACTGGGCTTCTGGAACAAGCAGGCCTGGTTCAGATGGTGGTCCATATAGCCCGCTTAACCGAGGGATGAGCGGAGGAAGAAACTTCTCCCAGGAGATCCCGGTAGCAGGAAGAGTGGCCGGCAGAACGAAGTCCATCTGGAAGTCTGGTCGGCAGCACGAATAGTTGAGGGGCAGACGGGTGGTCGGCACTGAGCTACACAACTTCCACTCGGTCTCCTGGCTTCTGTCAACCTCCAACTTTGACGCGCGTAGACTTTTCCACCGTGCTATTTAATGTGCGCACTGTCCGGGAGTGGGAATCCCTCCCCTCGTCGGCTGGGCAGTAAGTGGGTGTCGGGGATGGGGTGGGTGTCACAGCAGAATCCGGGATGCAATAAATCGACACTTACCGTTCGGAAATACAAGCAGCGGCCAGCAATGTGTTGGCACCCTGTGGGAGCGAGTCGTCCTGGCGCCGTCTGAAACTGGGCCCCGCACCAGTGATGGGTGGCTTTTATACTCGGGTTACATAATACGTTCGGAATCCTGGGGGGCACCTTGTTGCTCTTCTGGACCTATTAGGCGAACACCCAGGGGTGTTTAGGCAGCGTCACCAAACTTCGGCCTATTGTTTGGGCAGACATGCAGCTGTCGTAAGATAATGAGACTAATTAACTGAAGAATGGAAGCTTATCTCTGAAATGTTGACCAATCCAATGCCAATAGATGACAACATTATTTTGTGTGTGTGTGTGTGTGTGTGTGTGTGTGTGTGTGTGTGTGTGTGTGTGTGTGTGTTTTAGCAATATAGTGTAGAGGATCGTGTGCATGTGTGTACATAAATAAAGGCGTCCTGATGAGGCGACCAATCACAGAACGACATGGACAGCAGGGGGTCGCACATGCCGGAGCACGTGTTATTAAAGCGCTCTCGCTTTCTCCCACCTGCGGCCAGACAGCTCAGGACATGAATGAAACAGAAATGCTTGGAATAACACGAATGTCAGAGACTATTAATAAGCCTTAGTGACCTTGGTGCCACACAATGCTATATTTGCTCATGCCTCGGCCAGTATAATCTATCCATCCATGTAATGTTATTGTATATATTTTTAGCCTTGACTGTCACAAACTGTGACTTTGTATGTTAGAGCAGTCGGTCATTATCCAGTGCTGGGATATCACAGATGTCATCGATAACAAGCACACAACCAAGAAAACTTTGATTTATTTGTCAGCCTTCATCCTGATCATGCCTATTGTGTCCAACAGCGTAAAGTACCTCTGGGAACATATACAGAGCATAGCGCCACCACTCAGGCCTTCACATGACTAAAAATGGCACTGACTTTGGCTTGGAGGTGGAGACATACAGGAGGATTTAGTTTCACAACAGGCCCTTATGTGATGGATGCTTTTAGAAGACTTCTGTTGGCATCTTTGACCCTGGATGAGTAATAATCAGACTGTTCGGTCAAGGTGTTTCTAAACCACATCCTGGATAATAATATGAAGCTCAGTTCAATCCAGCAAGTAAGACAAAGCATTTTATTTACATTTATTCACCGGTATTATGCAGTACAAAAGAAAGTGTGCCACCAAACACAAAAACATTGATTTCACTAAATAGAAAGTGGCTGGAAAGTGGTTGATTCATTTAACGCTTGGGAAAAAAAAACTTTTTACTGCATCTAGCAATAATGTACATAACCCTCTTCCGGTTACATACTGCAGTATTCCTCATGAACATGTATTAATAGTTTAACTCAAAAGAGCGCCCATAGTGTCCATATTGGCCAGTAATGACAGGTTTCTAATGGAGCTTGTGTTGGTGGTTTCAGGGAATGCCCAGTGGGATGGTGAAGGACAGGTAGTCTCCCAGCTCCCCCCACTGAGAACGGTAGTGTTGATATATGGTGATCCAAGTGGTCAGCGCCGCCACCCAGAGGGCCAAGCCCAGGCCCGACCGCGTGACATCTGGGACAGGAAGTGACACGCATTACTACAATGGATTCTTCTCTGTGATACAAATGGGCAATAATATTAATTAATATTAACATTAAAATAAAAATACAAAACAAATTGGGTAAAAACTACAGTTCAAAACAATGAAGGTTTAAATGGTGCTGTGGGCAACAGTAATATTTGAGTGTAATTTGTCCGTCGCCATCCATCTGCCATTAGTGAATGAAACACTCTGTGAGAACATCCAGTCGACTGCGTTATTGACAATAAAGATACTTGAATCTTGAATCTTGCTCCTGTCTGCGGGGGACATTCTGCTGTCCCAGGTGCAAGGGATGCAAACCTGCTCCGTTGAGGAGATTTCACAATCTCTTCTGCTCTCAGTACAACTCTAGAATCCCACCTACTGCCCCCTCAGGGTGCCATGTCCACACTAAGCCCCTTACAATCCCTCAACTAAATAATGGAGGCATCCAACCTGATTGTAAGAGACATACTGATTATGGGGAAACGTAATGTTCGGTTTTGACTAGAAGACGTATTTGGAAATGTACAAGTACTTCAAATGCCAAATGAAATCAAATGCCAAAATAATAATCTATGTAATGGTCTGGGATACCATGCATAGCAACTAAAACATACTTGTAGAT
Organism: Urophycis floridana; assembly: GCA_027123135.1. NCBI lineage: Eukaryota > Metazoa > Chordata > Actinopteri > Gadiformes > Phycidae > Urophycis > Urophycis floridana. The sequence goes on along the minus strand of JAOPUI010000008.1, from coordinate 15,877,323 downwards.
CTTTGTTATTACATGCATCGGCAGGCACTCACAGGCTTTAATCTGAACTTGTTCTGTGTAGGCTGGCTTCACAAAGGCATCTTGGAAAAACCAGACAACATTCACCAACCAGAGGAAGGGTAGAAAAGCAAACCCCCCTAAAAGAAAGAACACATATTGTGAGTGAGTTAAAAGGTAGCATAATACACGAATAATACAATAACAAAGACATACATCTTGAAAAAGGTGGCATTGAATAATGAAGGCTTTCATAAAGTCATGTGATCACTTCTCATTCCAACCGATGGTAGGAACAACAGAGGAGCATGCATCTCTAGAACAGAATGACTTACCCAGATAATACTTTCTGCACAGGCCGAGTTTTTCCTCATTGGAGACCCTTTCCAGGTTCATGATGTTTTGTGGTCTAAAACGAGAAATACACGCGATTACTTCACGGAGAAGTGAATATTTAAATAGCTCAAGTCGAAGTTGGGGGCTCTTATTAATAGATATTTACACGATCGTTACAATATATCAGCCTTGAACTAGGCGTTAAGCGGGCTATCTACTGTAAAAGAACCAACATCCATCCGTGTTCCCTGGACCACACTGGACCAGACCGGTACTGACGTACCTATTCACCGATCAAGAAACGGCTTTTCAATAAACTGTGTACAAGCTGAGAGGAAGAACGATGGATGATCACTCATCAGACAGCGGGTCACCAGACTTCCTTGTGTTCGTAAGGCTCCGACACGGAAGTGCTCTCCCTTCTCCTCGAGTCAGCGGAAATAGAGGATGACAACTTCCGATATTTTGGAAATAAAGTTCCCACACAATCATACAACACATCATGGAGATGTAGAATTAAGTGTCATGAGGTGAAACACCGAAATATTTAACAACAACAACATGATTATAACAAATTAAAAAACCATGAAGAAAACCATGATGAATACAATGATTACAGTGTTATTCCGATGGAGCGGCTGAGACCCACGGCTATTTGGAGACAGCATTACAATGATGGTTAATAAGAAATATTAAGAAGTGCTCAGTGATTTACTTGATTCATTAAAATGTTGTTTGGATCAATAGTGTCAATTGCTATACAAGTTCAACAAAAATAAGTCTAAGGTAAGTTACATGCTATGATTGGCTGAAAATGCCTTTGAGTTTCAGAAAGTACTTTATTAATATTGTAGAAACGCTTTAAAAACTTTTATTGTTCTGCATTTCCCTCTGGTGTTTCCTTGAAATAGCCACCTGGGAACCAAGGAAGAAAGGTGTCCAAATCATTTTTTTGTGTGATTTCAAACCTATTTAGAGTTAAACCATCTTACAATTGTAGACATTTTTAATAGATTTCTATTTAAAATTTTACAGCATGTCCACTATAGTCGGCCAGAGGACCATTTTAGTGTGAAAAGACAGCCGAATTTAGAACATAAGAATGGAACATATACGTCGCGAACAACAAGCAGTTTTGTAAATGTCAGGCAGCCAATCTATCAGTCTTATCCACACAATAATGAATCACATCTAGAAGGGGGAATATGCCTTTTTTGTTTACACTGGAAAAACTCAGTCCCCCATGCTGCACCGCGGCCCCCGCCCATCTCCCGCCTTCCCTCCTGCGTCTCCCCGGACTGCGAGCTCTCCGTGTTGTTGTTGAAGCAATGATGGCGGCAGCGGGATGCGGACCAGCAACCGCGGCTGCCGTGGGAGGCCAGGGTGGTACCGCCGCGGCTAGGGGTCGTTTCCCCGGTCGGCCACGGTATTCTCGCAGTCGTCTGCACTCCGACAAACGATGGCAACTCGGGCGATCGGGACCAGAACCGGACGATGTGAGCCACGGAGGCCCGAGGCCCGCCAACCCGCCGCCGCTGCTCTCGTTAAACGAAGACCCGTCTCACTGGCGCCTACTGGGGATCGAGGCGGACCACAAGCGCCTCGGCCAGGCTGGGTACAGCTCGAGTGGGAGTGAAGAGGTGAGGTCCCAAACCCACTCAGGAGTTAGTATCTTTACTTCATTTTTTCAACATGGTGTGTGAGGGGGTGATGAGTGTGAGTGAGTGTGAGCGAGTGCCGTCCTCCGACATCGTGACTACTGTGCAGAAATGTCAACATCATCCGCTAACGTCCGCCGGAGCTCGTAGCTCATAGCTCGGTAGGCTAACGCTGCACACAGGCTGGCGCCGCTGGGGAGCACCGTCCACCGCGCGTCCCGGGGACGTGTGTCCGTGTATTTAAACATGAACTGAGAGGTTGAGCTCCACTGTGGGCCATTTAATTCGCGATCGTACCAGAACACATGCTTGGTACCAGGGGACGGATAATTAAGTTCTCTAGCGTTAATGTTTTAACTATTTAAGAATTTTGTCTGCAGCATTAGACCGTGGTTTAATGGTCACGGTATGTTTTTGTTTAATAAGCAATGTACAAAGTGCGATAGTTTGTACACATAGGCGGTACTTGTAATATAATGTATAATCTGTTCCTGCAGGCCCATTACGGTATCATAAGCTAAAGTAGTTAGCCGCTAACGTTAGCCAACACAAAGAAGTGCAGAGGACCTGCAGCCCAGGCAGAAGCTAGCGCTCGTTGTTTCCCTCTGAGACTCCGTGTCAAGGTATAGGAGGTGCTATTCACCACTTCATAAGGGTAACACACAGGTCATCCTATCCGACGGCGCGGACTTACATTAAAAGATGCGTTGTAGTCCACCAAGCTATGTTTAAGAGGTACTGTGTGTAGCCAACGTTAGCTCGCCACAGTAGGTCGTTTAAATGGATTCGGTGGAGGGGGAAGGGCTATCGTAGCTGCTAATTCATATACATTTTAGTCCAGGTTGAAAATGCAGTCAGCCAACGTCCTGTATGTGTTTTGTAATGTGTATTTAGATCCTCATACATGTATTCTATATGCCCGTTAGTACCACACGGTCTCAGTCCGTAATGTGCTTCCAGGCCGCGTCTACAAATATGGTACAACTGCTGAATTGGAGGGAATGTTTATGTTTCGTAATAATAACGTCTTCGAGGGCACTATAACATTCCATTTAATGTCCTTATCATTATGCATTGGAAACGAATCTGCTATGATCCAGCCATTCATTCAGCCACTCTGTGGCAGCGTTAGGCAGACGGACATTGGCTCTATCCTGCAGTAGCCTCGGTACTTGTATTGATATGCATTTAGCGTTTTGTAAGAGGGAGAGAATGTGTGTGAATGCATATGCGCATGTTAAATGTATAAATATTTGCCCTGAAATCTAAATGACATGTATGTAATTTAATTTACGTTACCAAACACCCTCTAAGGACAAGCGGTGAGAAACAGCCTAACTCTTCAAAATGATATAGAAAAAGCTTAATTGGGACATGTTTTACCTAATTGTTAAACATCTATATAATTTACAGTCATGCTGATATAACTTCCTTGTTTGGATGCCCCATTAATTACTCGGTCGTGTCTGTATGCTAGTGTAGGAGTGTCCTGCACATAAAGATAAGGAGCATCCTGCAATGTGGATGTAAGGTTATTTTGTGTGTTAATTGCTTTCTGTTGTTTCTAGGGTGATGACTTCAGAGGGTTTGAAGCTGAGAGAAAGGGCTATAAAGGACCCCTGCGGTCACGAAAGAACCCCACTAAAGGTACGCAACATATTGAAGGGAGCAATTGCCCACGTGTTTGAACCTGCAGATAGAAAATACACATCACACATTTTGAATTTTTCGAACACTGCCTAAGTTCAACGGATACCCCGACTCATTGGTTGGTGTTGTGTTCTGTTTTGTAGGCGATCCTGTCAGCGGCAAGTCCAAGAGGCAGAAAGAGAAGCCACCGGCCGGTGAGGCCGGTGTGGAGACGGGGGTTTCCGTCCCGGACCCTGGGATGGATGTGGGCTCTGCACTGGAGGGCTACACCTTGTTACCCGACGCGCCGCCACTGAAGGATGCTGGGAAGTGTCCCAAAGGAAAGAATGCTAAGGAGAGACTGTCCACAAAGAATGGAGCCTCGGCGGCATCCCCACGGATCACCATCAAGCTGGTGGCCAAGAAGACGGTGGGAAGCGAAAAGGGGGCGCATAAGAAGTCTATGAGGAAGTTGAAGATAAAAGGATTTCAGGATCAGCAGAAAGCTAAAGAAATTCAAGGCGACCAGATCTCCAGTGCTCACGTCAAATTAAAAACTGAACTCCAGAACGATCAACGTGATCCCGGGGAAGAAGCCGAGCCTGCGAGGAGACGCGGCAGGTCTGCGGCGAAGACCGCCCTCTCCAGCGTGGAGGCGAGCGCCAAAGTCGAGGTTGATGACCAAATATTAGAGGACAGGAAAACGGACGACCAACCCAGCAGGGCAGGCGCGAGTGCACCAACTGAACCTGAGTCTAATTCAGATAAATCCACGCAGAAGTCGGGGAAGACTCCCCCCAAGAACCCAGAGGGGGATAAACCGGTGCGCAAGAGGAGCAGAGCCAGAAACCCACCCCCTAAACCGGCCACAGATTGTGCAATTGAACCAGAAAATCTGAGTACAAACAAAGTTAGCGTGGCAGAATCAACACTGCGAGTTTCCAGGATAGAGCAGACCAAACAATTATCTGGGAAGGAAGGACGGAGGCAAAGCAAGAGGTTGAACAAGGACGTCGCAGTGCCAGACGATGATGAGAAGTTATCTGCCTTACCCAATACGGTAGCTAATGAAGCCGGGGATGATGGGTTGTCAGATAAGGAGGAAATGAAAATACCAGGGTTTAAGTTGTTTAGAATTAGAAATCCCAAATTGGATATCCCGTCAAAGAAGTCTCGAAAGAAAAAGAGGAGCAAGTTTGTCTGGACTCTCACGCTAGTGAAAGATGAAAGCCAGGTACAGGACACTGATACTTCCATTCCGTTAACAGAGAAGATGGGGTCTGATGTGAATTCTTCCACTTTTTCCGGCACCAGTGTCATTACCTGTCTAGGTGGTTCAGAGAAAAACGTAGATGAAGCCAGTCCTGGTCCACAAAAGATGAACCAAGCGGACATAAACGCTGAGAAGCGCTCCCTGCTGAACACTGCCGTGCCGTCGGAGGACAAGTCCTCTTTGCAAGTGGACGTTGAGGTGGAGCACACCACCCGGCCCGGCTCTCAAGACCCGACCCGGCCCAGCTCTCAAGACGGCACCAAGACGGACTGCGGGAAAGTGGTTCCACCTCTTCAGATTAAGAAGGTCTCCTCACCAGGTAAACACAAAAGCTCCAAGCCGTCATTTTTAATTCAGAAAACCGGTCCTTTCATTGAGGAGAAAGACGAGTGCATCAAAGAATGGGTAGAAGTGAAGGAGGAGAAACAAGTGTGTGAAGAAGCACCAGACATGCCCACCACCAGACTGAGGAGGAGACCGCAGAACCTCACCATGCCTCCCAAAAAGTGCAGCGGCCCTAAGCCATCGCCGACCCCAAAGCGGCGACTAAGAACAACCGCAGATGATAAAAGTAAGCCACACGCTCTTGTTGACAACTCTACGTCAGCTTCAACTGAAGGCTCGTCTCCCAATGTACCCCAAGAAGTCCCCTGTCAGGCTGTGTCTGAAGAGACCTCACACCCCCAATCAGAAGCTGTTGTTCCAGAGGCTGTAGTTGCTGAAGCTGTAGTTGCTGAAGCTGTAGTTCCTGAAACTGTAATCCCTGAAGCTCTAGTCTCTGAACCTCTAGTCTCTGAAGCTCTAGTCTCTGAAGCTCTAGTCTCTGAATCTCTAGTGTCTGAAGCTCTAGTCTCTGAAGCTCTAGTCTCTGAAGGTCTAGTCTCTGAAGCTCTAGTCTCTGAAGCTCTAGTCTCTGAAGCTCTAGTCTCTGAAGCTCCAGTCTCTGAAGCTCCAGTCTCTGAAGCTCCAGTCTCTGAAGCTCTAGTCTCTGAAGCGCCAGTCTCTGAAGCGCCAGTCTCTGAACAGTCTTCCCAGAATCCTGGTGATCCTCCTCCCATTCTAACGGTAGTTCCTGAGCAGACTCCGATGAACGAAGCAAAGCTGCAGATGACCGGGGCCAAATCGTTGCCTCCCAAGGCAAGGAGACGGAAAACCAAGCTCTCGGCGAGAAAGAGGAAGAAGTCTGTCTCATTGGAGATCATCTCAAACCAGGAGCCGACGGCAGTCGATGGTACCGAGATGCAAGCTGGGGAGGATGAAAACGCCCTGTCTCAGGTGAAGGACTCCCCTGCACCAGTGACTCAGGAGTGTGCAGACCCAGAGCTCCAGGAAGACGCTGCTCCAGAGGTTGAGCAGGTTCTCCCAGTGGTGAAAGAGGAACCTGAATTCCACTTCATCGATAATCAAGAGTTAGACGCTTTGTTAACAGTACTGCCAACGATTGGTCTTCAGAAATCATGTCTACCGAAGAGATCTGTCAAACCGGGGAAAAAGAGGAGGAGGAGTTTAATTGGACAGCGTCCAAAACAGAAGCCGAGGCCCAGAAAACCAAATGTTTCTGATGCTGTTTTCCCTGAAAACCTGATGACTGAAAATGCTGAGATGTTTGACGAAGATTCCACCCCAACTGCGTTGTCCACACCATCCCCACGATCCAAATTAATCGGAGTGCATAAAACCTATAAAAGAAGGCAAAAAGGTCTTAAGATGCTTGGCTCCAAAAGGCCAAAAGCACAATCTAAGAAACTATCCAAAATATTTGAAATGGTGTTTGACAAAGAAGGTCTGAAGCAGGAGGAGACCGATACTTTGGTTGATGAAGCGCAGTTGGATGTGTTAGATGCTCAGCCTGGGAAAGCAAAGTTCGTCAAAAACATCAGGCACTTCATCATGCCCGTGGTAAGTGCCCGGTCCTCGCGTGTCATCAAGACCCCACAAAGGTTCATGGATGATGCCGGCATGTCGGTCTTGCCGCGAAGGAACTCTCCAAAGAAGGGTGTCCAGTTGGGTCTGCCGCCACGCCCAGTGAAGAGACAGGATGAAGAGGCGGAGAGAGAGCTCTCTGCAGACCTGCCGGAGGAAGACCTGCTGGGAGACGCCCACCGTGACCTTTGCCCCGTCCAGGGGCTGGCCAGCGACCGAGAACCAGATGTCGTCGGGAAGTTCATCTTCGAGAAAAAACCTGGAAAGGTTGAAAAGCGGAGGTCACTTCTGAGGAACCCCAGTTTTAAGTGGCACGTGGCAGGGGAGTCCGGAGAGGAAATGTTCACGCTTGCCAAGCCTGCAGAGAAGAAGTTTGAGAATACCTTCTCACCCAATTCCTTTGAATTGCCGCCCTCCCCACCCAGCAACCCGGAGATGGTTCAGAAGAAGAAGCAGCGGCCGTCAAAGTTTAACAAGCAAGCGGCTCACCTCAAGATTTTCAAACGGCTGAAGAAGTTGCACCCGGGAATTCCAAGAAGCCAAAGCAAAGTGGTTATGGAGAGCTTCAGCAAACCCCACCAGCCACCCATCGACCTGGCGGAGGGGCTGGACGATGAGGTTAAGAGCATCAGCCTCAGACAGAGAACCACACACACGGAGAAAGGCAAATCCAAGCTGAAGATAGAAGACCTCGATAGCCCCGGTGTTGTGAGGAAGGTGTCGGTGTGTGTCCGAACAGGAAGCTCCAAGCTGATCACGTTCAGAGACCGTGGGCCGCAGGGCTTTGCCGGGAAGGAGGAGCCCGCGGGTGAGTACCGGCCCAAGATGCACTGCGCTGGTCCACACACGGTACCGGGGCACGGTAAATCAAAGTGGCGTCTCTCTTTTCATTTGACAGAACTGCCTGCCAACGAGTTTGGCGTCGCAGATGGCCACGACCGCCCAGAGTCCGAGGAGAAGGGAACGCCCCAGAAAATGCGCCTCACTGGTGCAAATAAGCGCATGTTTAACCTCCTCAAGAAAGCCAAGGTCCAGCTGATCAAGATCGACCAGCAGAAACAGCTCAAGTCTTCCGGGGTAATTACCTGTGTGTTCTGAAGCGTTTTGGGCACTGTAACAGGCTTTCTTGCTTGCGAATAAGCCCTGATTTATCTTCCCACGCTGTAGCTGCTGTCTGGCCCGCCCGGCGCTGCCTCCAGAGACGCCGCCTCCAAACGACGGAGGAGGAAACGGAAGGAGCAGCCCGAAGCCGACGTCCCTGTCAAGACGGAACCGCCCCAAGGACAAGTAAGAACACAAACCGCTGCTGCCGAGCGCGACACAATGTACACAGACAACCATCGTTTCCTCTGGAGCGCTGCAGCATCCCCCCCATCGCAATGCAAGCCCCAGGGGATGCTGACACTGTGTCCGTGTCTCTCCCAGCCCCAGGTGCTGTCCCCTCTGTGCCAGGAGTTCCGACGGGCCGGTGGCCCGCGCATTAAGCACGTGTGCCGGGCGGCCGCCGTGGTCCTGGGGCAGCCCCGGGCCCTGGTGCCGGACGACATCCCCAGACTCAGCGCGCTGCCGCTGCACGAGAGGACCGGGATCTCCCCCTCCGCCGTGGCCAAAGGTAGGCCCCGCGGGCCGGAGCCCACAGCTGTGTGCGTACGCCTCGCACCCGCCTCAAACTCTTTGTTTTGGGTTTCCCTCGTAGATGTTGGGTCTCCGTCGGAGTCAGACAGCCCAGCGCTGTCGGATCAGAAGGTCACCAAGGTCCGAAAACCGGCTGCCTTCGTGAAGCGGAAAGGCCTGGGGCCGTTTGGGTACCGCTCCAAGAGATGCGGGGTCTGTAAAGGATGCAACCACGAGGATGACTGTGGCAAGTGCATCAACTGTCTGGACAAACCCAAGTTCGGAGGGCCCAACACCAAACGCCAGTGTTGTGTGTAAGTCTGGGTTCTGCATTTTAATTCACAACACAATCATGTCAACACTAAACATAGTCCTCCAAGCTCAAGTAGATAACGTGATTTGTTGCTCATGTGCATTGAGAGGGTTCTCATCCCGTTGTTCAGGTATAAGAGGTGCGATCAGATTGAGGAGAGGAAGGCCCGGCGGCTGAGTGGGAAGATTGTTCCAAAAGGTGACTTGATCTTTGGCCACTTCTGTACGTCGCCTCCCGGCTCCAGAGACGACCCTGCTGTGTGTTCCCTAACGCTGTCCCCCCGTGCCCCCAGGCCCCTCCAAACGCAGGCGCGCCTCCCTCAGCGCCGGGCACTCCAGCAACGACGAGGGAGACGAGGGCCCCCCTGGGTCGCCCTGTGGGCACCCAGGGGGCGGCCAGAGTCTGTCGGTCAGGAAGCAGCCGAAGCGCGTGGTGAAGCCACGCATCTACTTTGACCTGATGGACTACGACTCCGACCTGGACGTCAAAGTTGCGCCGAGCTCCACCTCCCCGGCCAGGAGGCGGGGCCATGGACCTCGCTTTAATCAAGGTAGCCGAGAAGTCACGCGACACAACGTTTTGATCAAGGTAGTTCAGTCATGTGACCCAATGTGTTGATCAAGGTAGGTAGTTCACACTCAAGTCAAGGTAGGTCATTCAACATGTGAATCAAGGTAGTTAATAAGTCATGTGACCTGGCCGTAGGCAGTGGGTCACTACGAAGAGTCTGTCTTAAGGTTAAATGTATCAAGCAATCATAATCTTAACCTGTTAATCATTAAAAAAATCCCACAGTAAAATGATATGAGGCATAGAATACGATAGTGCATGCATGGTTATTAATAGTGTGATGTAAATGTTCCTCTGGGCTGCATCATCTTATCAGATGCTTTCCCAGAGGTTTTACTGCCCTGCAGTTCTTCAGTTCAGCCACTCTGTCCTCCAGACTTCGTGTCTCTGGAGGGCTTCCTGGGGGACATCTCAGACGAGGAGGTCCGTCACCGCAGGTCCAGCTCGCACCGCGTCACCCCAGGGCGCCGCAAGGCCGACAAGGTGGGCCCGTGGGCCGGAGCTCACTTCCTGTCTGTTGTCATGACGTTTTGGCATGTTGTGAAAATGGCACACAGTGAATGATGTTGTTGATTGGTGTCAGTTTACAACTTGTTGTATTATACTGTATGTGTTGGGAGTGGTTAATGTTCCTCACCTACTTGGGTTTGGGTGTAGAATGGAGCCTGGTGAAGGTGACCACATGACTGATGTAGTTGTCTGATTGGCTCTCACAGCCCCCCCTGGAGGAGACTCCCCCCAGCGTCCTGGCTGCCCTGGCCCACGGCTTCGAGCAGAGGGACCAGGAGCCCTCGGAACCTACTCATAAGATCAGAGTCGACTTCAAGGTAGGAGACCACCTGCACCTCTATGGCTTCATCTGCAGTAAAAAGCCGTGACAGGTGCTCAGGTGTTGGTATGTGCAGGTACATAAGCACTACCCCAAGCGCTAAGTTACATTGTCACAGTTGGTAGGTTAATTTCTCATTTTGTAGCTGTGCATGTTACACCAGGATCTGTCGTTTTCCTTTGTATTCCTAGCATCAGGATGGAACACAATGACCATAGTAACACCAGGCCTCTCTTAAATGTAAAACTAATCAAATCTGGCTTTCAAAATGCACCATGTAAATCATTTCTACTGTGACCCTGCAGTAAAATTGCAAACGCCATACGAATACAATTTGAATGCTGCTGTCTGACCACTAGAGGTCAGCAATGTACTGAACAACAACAACGATACTACGTCGTTATTCGACAATCTTAACGTAGGCGTAGGTGACCACTAGAGGTCAGTGTAGACACTTCACCCTCGGTGTGCGTGACTCCAAGCCCTTTTTGTTGCTGACTTGTTGTTATTGTGTTGTGCATTGGAATGCACAATCTAGATACCACTAGTCATGTTACTATTATTCACTCCAAAATGTGAAATTAACGGAAGCAAAACGACAAAACCTCAAGATTTCATTATGTAGCGGTATTATAAAGGTCTACTTCTGTATGACTGCTATGTATTTTTAAAACGTGAAATTAATGGAAGCGAAACGACTGAACCTCAAGATTTCATTATGTATTACTTTAAAAAGGTCTACTTCTGCATGACTGCTATGTATTTTTCATTTTTGTAAACTTTATACTTTTTGAGATATTTGCGATTAAAAACACCAATATACTCTCATAGAGATAACATTGAGCCTAGCTTTCCAATTGCTATGTTTGACTTAGTTTCCAGCTGGAAAGCAGTTAGCCATCAGGCAGCCTCAACTCGATGTTGATTTCAGAGTGAAAGTTAAGTAATTCCGTGCATGGAATAGTTTCACTTGCGGTTCTCAGATGAGTAAAACTTGACTCAGACACAGAGGAAATGTGTTTCACAGAGTGAGCAAACAGTAATTACATGTAGATGGGAAAGAGCCTTAACACATGAACCCTGCCAGGGGTTGGGGGTTTGATTCCCACCGTGACAACAAAGCTAGGAATGTGTGAACCCCATCGTAAGGCATGTGAGAGGATTGGGACCGTAGCTCTGGTACATCCCTCGCCGTGTGTCTGCTGCAGGAGGACTGTGCCCTGGAGAATGTGTGGATGATGGGCGGGCTGAGCATCCTGACCTCTGGTACAGCCATGCCCCCCTGTGTCTGCCTGCTCTGCGCCAGCAAAGGGCAACACGAGGTAAGCGCCCCAGAAGACTGGCGTTACTTCAGCTCCGTCGTCGTGAGCGTGTTGCGCTCCAGAGCGGCACGACCAGGCAGCCTTCCTTAACCAGCATGCTGCGTCTTCCTGCTGCCAGATGCTGTACTGCCAGGTGTGCTGCGAGCCGTTCCACGGGTTCTGCCTGGAGCCGGCGGAGCGGCCATTGGAGGAGAACAAGGAGAATTGGTGCTGTCGCCGATGCAAGTTCTGTCATGTGTGTGGCAAGAAGAACAAACACTCCAAGGTGCAGCCAGTTCTGATGCTTTCGATTAGCTGCTGAAAGCGCTTCCTCTGTCTGTCAGTTTGTTGGTAATCCTGCTTCTTGTCCTCGACATGCCCAGCCCCTGTTGGAGTGTGAACGCTGCCAGAACTGCTACCATGATTCCTGCCTGGGCTCCAACTACCCCAAACTAAACAAGAAGAGGAAGGCCTGGGTAAGTGAGCCGCCCTGGTCGCTGCTTCCCATGCAGGCCCGCTGTCACGCAGCCATGGGCTGGCGGTAGGGAAAGTAACACGACACCCAGCGCTCTGGAGAGGGTTGTCTCCTGCCCACACTCGAAGCTCACGCAGGTTGAGGGTTGAGGACGCCAAGAGCCAAACTATTAGTATTAGCAGTATACAAGTCCCACTCTGCGGCATGTATATATTTTGTTACATTTATTTATTTTGTGCAAAACCAGCTCATTTAGTCTTCTAGCTGTTTCCATCTTGTAATGCCAGGGTTAGGATTAGCCAACATTTTGGAAATGCCATGGTGTGATTTGGTACAGAGAGGTTGTTCCATCTAGCTCTGAGCTGTGTCCGTCCCTGTGCAGGTGTGTATGACTTGTATCCGGTGTACAAGCTGTGGAGTCACACCAGGGAAGTGTTGGGATACAGACTGGAATCATGACAAAGGCCTCTGCCCAGACTGCGCTAAGCTGTTTGACCAGGGTAAGTGTTCAGACTGCTCTCTGACCAGGGTAAATGTCCAGACTGCTCTATGACAAGTGTAAGGGGAATGTTTTCTGTTTCCACTCATTCATTGACTCATGACTTTGGGCTACATGCAACACTACACACTCACATGTAAAGATAAAGATAAACACAGTGCAGTTGTGTTTATCATTAATTTCCTAATTTCATTAATTTCCTAATTTCATTGAATCTGGTTCAGTGTTGTTCACCACAGTCACTGTGGTCAGGTGTGGAACGCCTGGCAATGATTTGGTCTTCTCCTGACGTCATAGAAGTTGTTAATTAGATCAAGAAGGTCCACCATGGGGTCTGAAGGAGCATGTGCTCTCGCCTCGTTTAAAATGGAATTGAATTATAAACAACACACTGAGCTTTTCAACATCTCTCATAATACATGTTTTTGGCCTCTCAGAGTTTAATCTACCCAGTCTTGACAGTTTTCTAGGCATCCTTTTTTGCTAGTTTTTTTGCTACAAAATGTCTGGTTTACCGCCATAAGGAGCGTCCCGACTCCACACTGGCAATAAGACATGATGACTTTGTTTCCCTTTTCAAGGTAACTACTGCCCCATCTGCTTCAAGTGCTACGAGGACAACGACTACGACAGTCAAATGATGCAGTGTGGAACGTGCAACCACTGGGTGCATGCCAAGTGTGAAGACCTCACAGGTTAGATATGTTTAGGTTTCTGAGGATGAAGATTATCCACACATCACTGACTGAGGCAGCAGGGCTCTAGATTGTAACCCAACACCACCCTGAACACATCCACATTTTTGTTCTTCTCCTTTGCCGCCGTCTCTAATACCGGTACATTAAACAAGTGAAAACTTGTCTCTGGTTCACATGAAACTTCAGCCTCTGAATGGTCTGCTGTATAATGGATGGTTTGTGCGCCGCTCCGACTGGGGCCCTGGGTTAACGCGGGTGTTCCTCTGAACAGATGACCTTTACGAGATCCTGTCCAGTCTTCCAGAGAGTGTGGTGTACTCATGCCGGCCGTGCAGTCTCACGCAGCCCAGCGCCTGGCGGGAGCTGCTCTACATAGAGCTCCGGGCTGGTGTTGAGAAGGTTCTGGCCTGCCTGCTGTCATCCACGCTCACCCAGCACCTGGTCACATGCTCCCAGGTGGGCCACTCCACCTCCTGTACACGTCTGCAGATATGAACCCACTGGATATGTGGTGCTGATGCTTGGCTGCTTCACAGCAAATGTAAAGGAAGCCACTGAACGCTGCTCTGTGTCTGCAGTGTGCTAACTCTGTGGACCCTGATGGAGGGCTGGAGGTCCAGCCGGCATGCGATCTGCGAGCGGTGGGGAAGAAGTTTGACAAAGGCCTTTACACGACTTTGGTGAGCCTTTGTCTGCTGAGGCTTCCAGCATGTTGTTATCCTTCACAACACACAGACGTCACGCAGTCACACATCAATTTCATTCATTCATTCATGGCCGATCTTCTACCATGTAACCACACTACACTACACACAACCACACCACACATCTTGGTCTTCTAGCCGTCGTTATTTCAGGTCTATTCATAGGTTGTACCTGGAATACCTTGTATAAATTTGCACATCTTGCATCTTGCACACTCCACACATTTGCACACTCTATTTTTGCACTACAAATAGCAACCAAGGATGTTTACCATGTATGCATACAGGTTGTAAGTT
>JAOPUI010000008.1:15716632-15728518 GCA_027123135.1 Urophycis floridana | reverse complement strand
TTTACATGCACTTAAAAAGTCCGAACGATGTCTTATACGATTAGAAATTTGAATTTCTTGCTGCATGTAAACGTACTGAGTGGGTGTAGGCTCACATACTGACACACCAGCTAGGTCAGTGGGTGTAGGCTCATATACTAACACACCAGCTAGGTCAGTGGGTGTAGGCTCATATACTGACACACCAGCTAGGTCAGTGGGTGTAGGCTCATATACTGACACGCCAGCTAGGTCAGTGGGTGTAGGCTCACATAGTGACACACCAGCTAGGTCAGTGGGTGTAGACTCATATACTGACACACAAGCTAGGTCAGTGGGTGCAAAGTCTTTCTTGTGCTAATTTATAGGATGGAGGAAACTGAAAAAGAATCTCAATTGTTGTTATTGCACTTACATTTGTTACTTGTTCTCTAACTAAAAACAAAATAGGTTGGGATTTATGATCCCTTGTCCTATTTTCACTACCCTCACCCCCCACTCACATACACACAGAAAGTAACTAAGTAACTTTTAGTTAAAGTACATTTTAAATTAACTACTTTTTACTTCTAATTGAGTTAGTAAGTAAGTAAGTAAAATTGAGTCAGATGGGTAATTCATTCAATTCGTTTACTTGTACTTGAGTAACATTTCATCTAAGTATTGATACTTTTACTTGAGTATAATATTTTAGTACTTTTTCCACCCGTGCATAGCAGGTACTTTAATCTTGAAATAAATTAATGTCGTTTTTCGCAGACTGTAAGTAAATTCTGTTTTATTTCCACACATTAGTTGTTGAACGACTCAAAGTTCAGTTCAGAACATCTATAGTCTGCTTTCTTGAGGAAATTAATTTCATCAAGTGATGTGTCACATGTGACTTTACGGGAAGCGATGAACTCACTCACTTTTCGTCGGCTTAATGTCTCAAACATCAGGGTGCGTCTAAAGAACCCCACCCTGTGACTGGTGCATGGTAAATACACTTCAGAATCTAATTAGCACCTGGATTTTTGTTGAATAACTTGTTTGTTGAGAAAGGCTGTGTTTGATTAGTTTTAATTTGACTATGTTCATGACATCCTGACAGTATAAATAAGGAGATAACGGGTAACAGCCTGTTTATCCAATCCATCTCTAGGTAGGCAGCATCCAGTGGAACTCCTCTCCTCACTAATGATGTGTACAGTGCTGAGCTCTGGAGTTATGTGCTACTGTATCGTGTTAGAGAGCAATAATTTAATATTTTCCTATGGAGTAGTGTTATATAATGGTTAATGTAATATTATCATTAATTAATATATGAATGTAATAACATTGTGTTTAATATCTTCTCTTTGGTTTCAGATATGGAGTACCTATTGCTGCTCTTCTCTGTGGTCCTTTTAGGCAGCTGTAAGTATTTCCTTTCTCACTTGCAGTTTATGTATCCTGCATTTATACACATATTATACTGTTGTTATATACATATGATATACATAGTGTTCATGTTATGTACATAGTATACATGTTATATACATATTTTACATGTATTGACAACAGCATATAGTTCTGAGTTGCAGCCCTAGTATTCAGTCCATATTTACATGTCTTTATATCCCATCCACTGAAACCAATATCATAATCACACCCATCTTGGCTCAGCGCTCTGTATTACTCATAGTGGCTTTTCCTCAAATCCCGAAAGACTTCTTGTGTATGATAAAGTGATAGTTCATTGCAGCCTATTGTAGCTCAACCACAACAACAAGGAAGCATGGCTGTCCTGCCATCCCTGCTACACAGACTGTGAAGTACGTGAAGGTGTTCATGGCACACAAAAGATACTGGAGGTCTCAACGTGTAGATTGACTTTCTTAGGGACAGAGCTGGAGCCAATAGAGTTGATAGGGAGACAAACATTGTGATCTAAATGGTTCAGAGCCAGGGAGGGCAGATATATTGATAAGAATTCCATTATGCCATCAAATTGTCCGCATACATTATGCATTGAGGGCCTCAGAATAAGCAGTCGAATAAGTATCCTACTATTGTCTTCAAATTTTAGGAAAACAAATGTTTGGACCGACAGCTTAGCGTGAACATTAGTGAAGCCTCAGCGTCTCCAGGGGCTTCTCTTTCGCTCCATCGTTGATACAAATACATGAAGAACTTACAGACATACATACAAACATCTATAAACAAAAAGGAAATAAAATGGAAATTTCAAATTACTATGGCTTTGATTTTCTTTTTTTTTAACTTCATGTTATTATTTAGCAAAATGCTTATTTATTTATTAATTTTCCTGTCCCCTTTTTAGGTTCAGCCAGCCAAGACTTCGCAGGGAAAGAGTTTGCCTTCAGCTTCATGCAGAACTATCAACCAAAGTGGACTGACCCTCGTTTTTCCATTACCATCATTGCCCAGCAGATGACTAAAGTGAAGGTGCATGTGCCTTCACTGAACTTCCTGCAGGAGGAGTTTCTACAGGCCGACAAATTTGTCACTGTGCACCTCCCTGTTGAGGTTGAGCTGTATGGAAGCATGAAGTACGCTAAGACTGTGCTAGTCGAGGCTTCGGAGGATGTGACGGTAACCTCTTTTAATTACAAGGAAGCGACGGCTGACACTGCATTGATTTTTCCCATCTCTAAGTGGGGCACAGAGTACTTTGTTTTCACTCCCTCTGGAACCCCCAGGGGTGAGTATAAAGAGTTCTCAGTGACTAACGGAAAGGAGAACAACAGGGTAGAGATCAATCTAAAAGGTGCGGTCACGTACGAAGGACGATCGTATTCTGCTGGGCAACAGCTGGTTGTGGACCTTGGGCCCTACCAGAGCCTTCAGCTCCAGAGCTCAGAAGATTTAACTGGTTCTGGAATCTCCTCCCAGAAACCTGTTGGTGTCTTGTCTGGTCACACCTGCAGCTTCCTTTTTGGCAAATGCAACCATGTTTATGAACAGCTGCTGCCTGTGAGCCGCTGGGGAACCAACTTCATTGTTCCTTCTCTGAGTTTTCAGAAAAAGTATGACAGCATCTTCATCCAAGCATCACAACCCACCAAAGTCGCCATCAGAAATGGGAAGAGAGATAACGTTGAGAGGTTGGCTAGTGGACAGTCACTAGAGGTTCGCTTTGACTTCCCAGATGTTGTAACTATTAAGGCTGAGCAAGGTGTTCAGGTCCTCATGATGTTTAACGGTGCCAAATTGAGACGCAAACAGCCCTTTGGCAGCTTCCTGATGACAATCCTGCCAATGGAGTTCCTCTGCTCATCTTACTCATTAGTAACCCAGCGTGGCTTCTATAACTATGGGATTATAGTGGTGCGGACAGCTCAAAAAGAAGATCTGAGCATTGATGGCAACGCCTTTCGCCATGTCGTTTGGCGAGACGTGAAAGGAACCGACTTCTCCTTCAGTCAGGTGGCTCTCAGACCAGAGCCTGTGCGCATTGTGTCCAGCTCTAGCTCCAGCTTTGCTCTCTATGGTATAGGACTCACAGCGATGACTGCTTTTGGTTCCCCAGCTCAATGTAGACGACCAGGTAAAGTACCTAAAATATTGTACTCAACCATCATTAGACAATGTATCACATGCATTGTACATGAGATAACAAATATTTAATAGATGTTTGAATTTTTCGGGTTCTTTAGCTGTTAAATCTGCAATCTGCTGGGCCCAAGGAGACCCCCACTACAAAACATTTGATGATAGACGATTTGATTTCATGGGTACTTGTACATACCTCATCACAAAAAACTGTGAAGAAAATACTGGTCTTCCAACCTTTGAGGTCTCAGCCCAAAATGAGCACCGGGGAAACCGCAGGGTGTCGTATGTTGGCCTGGTGACAGTTAAGGTCGCTGGCTTTACAATCACAGCGGTTCAGTCAGAGATCGGACAAGTTAGGGTAAGGCTGGCAACATCCGTGGCCAATTCCAACAACTGATTATCAGTGAATCTATAAAGGCAATACATTACTCTAATAATGATGATTAATGGTTGATGAACAAGTCATAATGATAAATGTATTTATACAAATAACCAGTGCTTTCTTCTTGGAAATGGTCTAAAAATAAGAATAATATTAGCTGTGTAATTGTGTTTTTTCTTTTTCTTTTACAGGTCGACAATAATCGATGGAGTCTTCCGCTTACCTTGAATGAGGGAAAACTGCAAATCTTTCAGAGTGGTCGCTCTGTTCTCATCCTGACAGATTTTGGTCTGTTGGTACGCTATGACTGGAAGAGCCTTCTAGTGGTTACTATGCCTTCTTCCTTCTCTGGAAAAACATGTGGCCTATGCGGCAACTTCAATGGAGACCCTGAAGATGATTTGTTGACCCCTGAAGGCCGACTGGCAGCAGGAGTGTCAGCGTTCGGGGCTAGCTGGAAGGTCCCAGGGCTAGTCAGGGACAACAGGTGTACAGATGAGTCTGTGGGTCAGGGTAAGACTTGCAATAATAAACATATGTGGAAATGGGGGAAAAAATCATCTTGTGGGCTGATGACACAGAAGAGGAAAGGGCCATTTAGTAAGTGTCATGCTGCTGTTGACCCTTTGCCATACCTGGAAAACTGTAAATTTGACGTTTGTATGAATGACGGGATTCAGTATTTCCTTTGCAAATCATTGGAGTCTTATGCTGACAGCTGCCAGGAAGCTGGCATTGAGATCGGAAACTGGCGGACAATGGCAATGTGTCGTAAGTTACTTTTCTTCTTTCGTTACCTTCCATCATCCATAATGTACCCTTCTTACTCATGTTACCTTCTATTGTGAATATCACCTCCCTCTCTTTCTCACGTTACCATTGATGGTCAATGATGTAACCTTGTCTTTCTCATTTTACCTTGCTAGTGTTCACATTGTTACATTCTGTTTCCACTTCTCCAGCTTATAAATGTCCAGCGAACAGTCAGTACAAGCAGTGTGGCAGCGCTTGTCCTGCCACTTGTTCTAATCCAAACGCCCCCTCCAAGTGCACCTTGCCATGTCTTGAGACTTGCACCTGCAACAAAGGCTTTGTTCTGTTCAAAGGCCACTGTATGCCTGCCCAGAACTGTGGCTGCACACACGAGGGCCGCTACATGGCTCCTGGCCAGTCCTATTGGGCAGATGACAACTGTCAGAAACGCTGTACCTGTATTGCAAAAACCAGGAGTGTCCAATGCCAGGATGTATCTTGCAGGGGTGGCACACTTTGCCAGGTACTCAAGGGAATCAGAGATTGTCACCCTGTCACCTACGGCCGCTGCCGGGCTACAGGTGATCCCCACTATATGACTTTTGACAAGAAGAAGTTTGACTTCATGGGGACATGTGTATACCAAATGGTGAAACACTCCATGGGTTCTGACCTGGAGCCCTTTGAAGTTCTGGTGCAGAATGACCATCGGGGCAGCAAGGTGGTCTCCTATACCAGGCTAGTGGAGGTCAAGGCTTACTCCTTATCCATTGTCATTAGTAGGACACATAAGGGTCTAGTTATGGTAAGGGCTACTGCGCTCTTATATTATGACACAACTCACAGTTTTGCCAGTCTATCCTTGTTTTTGATATCTTAATCCTTGTTTCAGGTCAATGGTGAGCTGGCTAACCTGCCATTATCTCTGGCTGAAGGACTTGTGTCTGTGTTTAAGACTGGTCGGTATGCTGTGGTTTCCACAAACTTCGGTCTTAGAGTCTCTTTTGACTGGGAGAGAGCTCTGTTTGTTGCTCTGTCTAGCAGCTATATGGAACAGGTGTCTGGCCTTTGTGGAAACTACAATGGTAAAGCAGAGGATGATCTTACTCCCAAGGGTGGTAGCATAATTGTCTCGCAAGCAGACTTTGGTGCCAGCTGGCAAGTAGAGAAGATACCTGGCTGTGTGGACAACTGTGAAGGGAAGTGTCCCAGTTGTGACATCATTCAGAAGAGGCAATATGAAACAGGGGCATTTTGTGGTATATTGAAGGACCCAAAAGGGGCATTCCGTGACTGCCATTCCAAGGTGGATCCAGCTGATTACTTTGAAGACTGTGTGTTTGATGTTTGCTTGTTTGAGGGCAGGAAGGAAGTTCTCTGCCAAGCAATTACATCTTACACCAGCGCCTGCCAAGCTGTGGGCGCTGAGGTTTACAGCTGGAGAACCCGAAATTTCTGTGGTAAGAACTGCGCTTCTGTATTTCTTCCGTCTCTTCATGTACAATTCATTTAAACTTAAATAAGACTGCAATAAGATCGTAACATTTGTTTAAGTCTAAACATAGATCATGTTGTATTACATCTCACAACATTCCTCTTTGT
This sequence comes from Urophycis floridana, assembly GCA_027123135.1. Taxonomy (NCBI): domain Eukaryota; kingdom Metazoa; phylum Chordata; class Actinopteri; order Gadiformes; family Phycidae; genus Urophycis; species Urophycis floridana. The sequence goes on along the minus strand of JAOPUI010000008.1, from coordinate 15,722,262 downwards.
ATGCTATAAAGAATGTATCATTAAGAGTCAAAGACATTGATATTTATTCTGTTTTTAGCTTAGGTCTTTCTCACATGTTATTCTGGACGGTAAAGGATACAACACTTGAATGCCACACTAGGTTGTCACATATCAGGGTGGTTCATATGCAACACGCCATAAGTGTTATGACCGGGACAAAACACACCGTTCCCCTTTTCTATGCTTGAATATTGTATACATTTGGTTTGCCTAGAATTTGTCATCTTCTACCTTCCGAGTGTGTATCACTGAGTGTAAGTTCACTCAGCCTCCGGTTGTCTCTCCTGTCCCCAGAGATGACTTGTCCATCCAACAGCCACTATGAAATGTGTGCGGACCCGTGTCCTGCCAACTGCCAGGGCGACTTGGCCTCACTTGGCTGTGAGGAACCCTGCGGTGAAGACTGCGTCTGTGATGAGGACTTCGTCCTGAGTGGGGAGCGCTGTGTGCCCATCTCAAAGTGCGGCTGTGTGGAGGGAGAGCGGTACTACACCCTGAACCAGGTGTTCTACCCCGATGGGAAATGTGACAAGGAATGCCGGTGTGGCGCTGACGGAGAGGTAAAGTGGATGAGCGAAGGGAAACCAAAACCAAAACCAAACATTGTGTAGCCCTGCTGTGTGGAAGGCTAAAGGCACTGTAACTGATGTCATTGTCTTTGGCTAACTTGCAGTCCATCCCTGCAGTGAGCCTGCCAATCCCTGGGGAGGGGGAGCACCAGGGAAGGGCCCGTCTCACATGACGTCTGTCTCTTCTTCCTGGCAGCTTCCTGTTATTCACCCGTTTTTTTCCTTAGCTTGCCATGTTCGGTTGTGTAAGCTGTTTTGGGGATTGCTGATATCGGTGGCTTCGCCTGTTCCACCGTTGTAAACCCTGAAATCCTGCTGCCCACCCTGAAATCCTGCTGCCCATATATTCTGTAACAGCTTTGTTTAACAAAGGTCTTTAAACAGCTTTAAAGAATGGTAACATGAATGTTAGTGTGAATGGTAACATGAATGTTAGTGTGAATGGTAACATGAATGTTAGTGTGAATGGTAACATGAATGTTAGTGTGTTTGTTCTTCCAGGTGGAGTGCCGGCCCTTCTCATGTGGCCCAAATGAGGAGTGTAAGGTGGAGAAGGGGAAGCGGAAGTGCCAAGCCGTCGGGGCGGGGACGTGCCTCCACTCCGGAGATGTCCATTACCTCACCTTTGATGGGCGGGCGTTCGACCTGCAGGGCACCTGCACCTACACGCTCTCCAAGACCAGCCTGATGAACGGCATGCACCTGGTGGCCTTCGCTGTGCGGGTGGAGAATAACAGCCCGGGCCAGAATTTGATGAAGCTTCCGAAACATTCGATGATGCCCGTCACCAAGGGCGTGGCCCTGGACGTCTATGGCTACACCCTGATCATGAGGAACACTGTGTCGGGAGTCCTGGTGAGCAGCGCCACCTGGTGCTTCAGAAAGCTCTGCCAAATGTGGCATGGAGAGCACTGTACAGTTGCAGATCGGCAGACGTTGTTGTGACCTTGTCATGATTTGTTGTCAAGAGTGTATTGTGTGTGTGTGTGTGTCTCGCACCTGGTCCTTCAGGTGAATGGAGTACTGCACCACCTTCCTTTGAGTCTTAAAGATGGAGCCGTGAAAGTCTACCAGAAGGGGGTCCACTACGTCATGGCCACAGACTTTGGCCTGCTTCTCACCTACGACCACACCTACCTGGTTACCCTCACCGTGCCTGGCAACTACAAGGGCCATACCAGCGGTCTGTGTGGGAACTTTAATGACAATCCCAAAGATGACCTCCATCAGCCTCACGGGGGGCTGACTGAGGACCTGAACGTCTTTGCTGGCTCCTGGGAAGTCAGGGCTCCCGGGGTCAAATGTGAGCGTGGCTGCCATGGAAACAACTGCTTCAAATGCACAGATAAAATGGCCTCTAATGTCTGCGCTTCCATCGCATACGGCCATGCCTTCAAAGAAGGCAGAGCGAAGGTGAACCCTAAGCTGTACTTTGACAACTGCGCAGTGGACTCGTGTGTGTCAAAGGGAGACAGCAGAGTGGTGTGCGGCAGCATAGCTGCGTATGCATTTAGCTGCCACATGGCGGGAGCCAACATAAACTGGAGGACAGATACGCTTTGTCGTAAGTAACATATATGATATATGATATCATATATATGATGTATACATCATATTTCAGTGACACTACATTAAAAATGAAACCAAATAAATTTATTTAGTGGAACTTTAATCCCTTCCTATTGTTTTTCTTGACAGCCATGAAATGCGCGGCCAACAGTCACTATGAAGCATGCTCGGATAACTGCGGAATCGCTTGTCCTGGACTGACCGACGTGGTGGACTGTCCCCACAGCTGCCTAGAAGGCTGCACCTGTGATGATGGCTTCCGTTTCAACGGACAGTCCTGTGTGCCCCTCACTGAATGTGGCTGTTATGAGGATGGAGGGACATACAAGGTGAATATCATGTAGGATTCCTTTCAAGTAGTGCTTGTTTGTATTTCAACATTTGCATTCCCTTCATTATCATGTAATCAGCTTGTTGTTATTATTTACATCATTAGGGAAATGTAGAGAGCTCAAATATTCACTGTGCTCTCCGTTATGTGAAGATCTCCTTCTCGGTTCAGGGTTCCAGCCGTGGCAGTGAGACGATGATCAAATACATGCTCTTACACTTCATTCATTTAAAGGGTTGTTCTTTTATACTCCAATTCCATTGTTTGTCATCAGCAAGGTGAAGTGATGTATCGAGAAGACTGCAAGCAGAAATGCAGATGTGATGCAGATAATGGCTTTGTCTGTGAAGCAAACACGTGTCCTGCAAACAGCGAATGCCTGGTCAAGAAAGGGTTCCGAGGATGCTTCGCCAAAGGTAAGCTGCACCATGCCATGCCCACCACGTTATGCCCACAACGCCATGCTAACCACTACATGCTCACCACGCCATGATGCGTGATGTGGGGGTGAGCAGAAGGCAGCAGGAAATGAACGCAGGGAATGAGAAGGAGTGTAGTTCTGAAGGAGGTCAGAAAGACAGGTGGGGGCTAAGTTGTGGAGGGCTTTGAAGGTGAGCATGAGGCTTTTGTAGTCAATGTGATATTGAACAGGGAGCCAGTGTAGTTGGATGAAAATGGGAGTGATGTGGTTGGATGATTTGGTTCGGGTGCTGATCCGGGCGGCAGAGTTCTGAATCATTTGAAGCCTGTTAAGCGGTTTGGTGGGAAGGCCAGAGAGAACAGCATTGCAGTAGTCGATCCGCGATGTGACAAAGGCATGGACCAAGACGTCAGTGCTAGATTGAGACAGGGATGGGCAGAGTCTGGAAATGTTGGGAAGGTGGAAAAAAGCTGTCCGGGTGATGCTTTTTATGTGGGGTGCAAAAGAAAGGGTGTTATCCAGAGTGACACCAAGGCTCCTGACTTGGCTGGAGAAAGGTACAGGAAAGCCATCGATGATGATGTTTGTGGCGATGGTGGTTTGCACTTTGGAGAGGGTGTTTTTGGAGCCAATGAGCAAGGCCTCAGTCTTGCTGCCGTTGAGGTTCAGAAAGTTTCTGCTCATCCAGCTCCTGATGTCCTGGAGGCAGGTGGTGAGGGAGGAGAGAGGAAGGGCAATAGTGGGTTTGCTGGAGATGTAGACCTGTGTATCATTGGCGTAGCAATGAAAATGGACACCATGGTGACGGAGGATTGAGCCCAGGGGATGGAGGTAAATTATGAAAAGGAGAGGACCCAGTACTGACCCCTGGGGGACACCCAGTGGAACAGCTGAGTAACTTGACTAGTGGTTCTTCAGTTGGACATACTGTTGTCTGTCGGTGAGGTAAGATGAGAACCAAGTAAGTACCACGCCAGCAGTGATGCCACTAACGCGCTACTTAGTAACGTGTTACTCTAATCTGAATACTTTTTTTCATTAACGTGTAGTCTAACGCGTAACTATTTCCAAACCAGTAATCAGATAGAAGTTACTTATCCAAGTCACTGTGCGTTACTATTTTTGTCATTTTCCTTGGTAAAAATATATATTTGCTTTCTTCTTGCGTCTCGGGGTGACGTACGCGTCAAATCACATTTCTGCCTGGAGGTCAACTCATGTGTAGTAGGCTATACTTCGACACAAACATAATCAATAATGGAGGGAGGAGAGAGATGCACATTTTTCAGGCACTATTTTGAGTTTGTGTCTGCTAAAGATGGTAATATTAAGGTTAGGTGTACACTCTGTGTTGGCGACAAAGTGCTATCTACCTTTAGAAACACAACGTCAAATTTGAAGAAACATTTGGAGTGGCAGCATAGCACAGTCAAACATATAGAGCAGGTCCCACCCGGTGTGAAGCAGAGAGCTGCTAGTGCAGGACGTCCCCCACCACCCAAACAACCAAAGCTGGACTTTGGTTCAAAACCAATACGTGGGGGAGAGTTGAATAAGTTGGTCAGGCAGTATGTTGTAGAGGAAATGCTCCCCTTAAACGCAGTTGACTCGCCCTCCTTTCATGCCGTTAAATATAAACAAGATCCCTACTATCAATGCCACCGAGCTGCCTCACAGAACATATCATATTTTTCTTCTTACCTGGAGGAGTATGCAGAGATGGAGAGAAATCTGAAGGCTATTTTTTATAAAAACATGTATTTTTTGTTCTTTTACTTCCTGTTCTGTTTTGTTCTGTTACTTCCAAAAGGGGAGTATTGGCAAAACTGGTTGTCATTTTTATGTTGCGGCGGCAGGGGGGGTTGTCGTCAGCTGCTGAATGTAACTAATCAAGTAACTTGTAATCTAACTTAAGTAATCAGTAAAGTAACTGAGTTACTTTTTAAAGGAGTAGTCAGTAATCAGTAATCAGATTACTTTTTCAAGGTAACTGTGGCAACACTGCTCAGCAATTATTTAAGAACTTTTACAGAGCCACCATTGAAGGTATTATTTATTGGAATATAACATATTGGTCTGGAAACAGCACTCAGCATATCATAAAGCCAAAGAGAGTAGTGAGATCAGCTGAACATACCACCAAGAGTGCACTACCCAACCTAGAGAAAATATACATCAGGAAAGTCATGTCCAGAGTAAAGAAAATCACAGATCCCAGTCAGCCCAACAACTGCCTCTTCTGCCTTATGCTTTGGGAAACGTTAGCGCTGCCTGAGGGCCAACACAGAGAGAATGCAGAGAAGTTGTTATCCATAAGCTATCCGAAGACTGAATGAGGACTGTAGCAGGAGCACAAGCATGTTGGAAACACCTTGTGCACTTTAGAAATTTCTTCTCTTCTTTCTATTTATTCACACATTGCACAGCCATGGAGACAGTGGACAAAACATTTTATATTCTGTATAATTGTATGTGACTAATAAATTTGAGTTGAATTTCAAAGAAAGGACAAGTCTTTTCACCAAATGGGAACATTAAACTCAGAAAAGGAAAGAGCTGGAGCAAAACTCCAAAGATTTTGTATGGTATAAAGCAGAGATGGGGGACTCGAGTCTAGTGACTTGACTCGAGTCAGACTTAAGTCGCCAGATTGAGGACTTGTGACTTGCTTGATCAACAGTGAGAAAAGACTTGACTTGACTTGGACTTGCTACTCATG
>JAOPUI010000008.1:15662203-15672242 GCA_027123135.1 Urophycis floridana | reverse complement strand
CCCCCCCCCCCCCCCCCCCCCCCCCCCCCCCCCCCCCCCCCCCCCCCCCCCCCCCCCCCCCCCCCCCCCCCAAGTCTTGAACCAGTCCGAGAGAACTTCTTGAATGCGATAAGTTGTTATCGAGGCGGTGCAGCGCTCTGTGCGGAATCTGTTTACAATTATCTGAGCCAGACTGCTGTCAGATTATCCTCTCATTATTAGAACAGTGTAGGGTGCCAGACAGCATGAGGAGCACACAAAGGAAAACAAACACGTCTCCCAGCATTCTGAATGTTCTATATGAGGCAGGCTAACAATGCTAACCGTCACTCAAATGAAAGCTGAAGACATCGCAGCGTGTGCAGTGGCCGGTGTCTCCATGTTTACATGCAGCATACATGTTTGTCTCATGTCCTATGTGGACACTGAAAGGCAACAGACAGAACACCATATGCCATTTCTCCTGTGTGTGTGTGTGTGTGTGTGTGCGTGTGTGCGTGCCTGACAGAGCCCGCGTGTGGAAGCATGCAAGCTTGCTTTTCACCAATAAAGACTGATTGGCAAAGCTAACTAAAACCACTTGGGTGTCGCTCATGTGACCAAACATCACAACCAATAACAACCGCAGCAGCAGCAGCAGCAGCAGCAACATCAAAAGAGTGGAGGTGAAAACAGCCCAGCAGGGAGACATGGAGCCAAGTGAGGCATGAAGCACAGGGCTTTTCTTTACCTTTCTTAGCCTTCTTCTGCAGCTTCAGTGTGTCTGAAGACTTCTTCTTGATCTCCTGGCGAGCCCTCTTGTACTCTGGAGAAGTGGGGAGGCAGGGTTACACTGGGGGGGCACGGGTTAATACACCAGGGTGACACTGGTTAATATGGGACCACTGGTTAAAACACCAGGGTGACACTGGTTCATATGGGGCCACTGGTTAAAACACCAGGGTGACACTGGTTCATATGGGACCAGTGGCTAAAACACCAGGGTGACACTGGTTAATATGGGACCACTGGTTAAAACACCAGGGTGACACTGGTTCACATGGGACCACTGGTTAAAACACCAGGGTGACACTGGTTCATATGCGACCACGTTCAACAGTGCGCTGAATAAAAGGCAGAGCCACAGTGTAACACACAGTAAGCATGCCTGTCTGTGGTGCGAGAAAAGACATTAAGAAGGAGGCAGAGTAACAAGCGGCACGGTGAGGAAGGCCTCGAGGATCGTGTTGCTTTAGAAAACACATGGCTGGAGGCAACTCCACTTTTATTGGGTTGGGAGAAACACAAGAACAGCACTGGCTGTTGTTGCCGAGTCCATCTGCTGGGTGTGCTAGGGACGGGTGAGAGGTGCTCCTTTAGCCTGCTCAACGCTCTTCGCCATGTCGCTTGCCGTTCCAACGCGTTTATAGCGCGGATGACAAATGAACCGCAATAAGAAACACATTTCAGGCGGTTTCTCCGGACTTCCGACTTCAAATCATCACGTTATGGCTCCGATTTCTTTTCTTTTGTTACGCGGGAGGTTGCCGAGCGCAGACCAATCGGGGTCTAGTCTAATGAGCGGAGGGGCCGGCCTCCGCCAGCTCCTACAGCAGGGTTACGCCCACCTTTGGCGTGGTCCTTGTCCAGCGTGGCCACGCCCCGCTTCCACTCCTCCATCTGCTCCTGGAGGGGGTTGATGAGGCAGTCCAGGAAGGTCCTGGGGGCGACATGGTGATGAGGCACTGGTTAGCTGTCGGCTAAATGCCCATGCGGTCTCTCACACACACACACACACACACACACACACAGTGTCCGTCACGTACACAGAGCGCATATTTAGGATGCTTTTTTAATGTCAAAGGCTTGACGGCAATGGGGTGGAGCATAGCAGCTAGGGCAATATGTCAATATTATATTGATGTTGTGATATGAGGCTAGATGCCATCCAAGAGTTTGGATATATACGATTGTGATATGGCATAATTGTTAGGCTGCATTATCGCTAAGTGATGTGGACTTACCAGACTGTTATTATTTTTCATTATTATTATTACTGACTGATTATTAGACTGTTCTAGCTGTTCAATGATTTGCCTTTCCCCACTTTGTCAGTTTATCCACTTAACCTTTGATTATTGATAAAAAATTGAATCTTGATAAATAGTTGTTGAAAGCACCAATTGTCATCCCTATTATATTGTCGCAATATCAGGGTATTTCACCCAAAACATCTCCATATCATTTGGCCAATAACACCCAGTCCTACAGGCAGCAGAGTGTGGACAGAGCCTGGCCTCACACCTGACACACACAGAGGGTGACAGACAGCTGACGGGCAAACAAAACAAAATGGTGCTAAGAAAGAAATGATTAAAATTGTTTGTGTCTTTAGCTGTGGCACGGGGGGGGGGGGGCTCTGTCGAGGAGACGTGCGTCAATCATTAACCAACTGTACACACACACGCGTCACAGGAGGGCTGTGTGTGTGTGTGTGTGTGTGTGTGATCTGGGCAGCTGCAGGCTGGAGACCAATACTAAAATTAGAAATGTCCCACCCACCGACATGTCTCCAAGGAGAGAGTGTGTGTGTGTGTGTGTGTGTGGACCCTGGCCCCCCACCACTGCTCTGCTATGACGAGCCAAAAGGAATTTCTACTGAAACACCACCCGAGAGAGAGAGAGAGAGAGAGAGAGAGAGAGAGAGAGAAAGAGAGAGAGAGAGAGAGAGAGAGAGAGAGAGAGAGAGAGAGAGAGAGAGACGTTAAAGTATGTCTGTGTCTGTCTGTCTGTCTGTCTGTCTGTGTGCATGTGTGTGTGTGTGTGTGTGTGTGTGCGCATGTGTGTGTGTGTGTGTGTGCGTGGAATGTCTCCTTGTGAAGGAATGCTAGTTAAGAGACTGTTCGTCTGGCTGACCAGCATTCTGCACACACATCTCAAGTGTAACACGGTACTAAACAGCCACCAGCCCCCCGCCATCAGACACATGGGCACTAAATCATTAGAACTGTATTTCTATGGCTCCATGTGCTGTTTAGTACGTGTTTGGGATTATGTGCATTCTAGGTACGCGGTCTGGGGGCAACGTGTGTCCAGACTAGACACACCATTGAAGATATTACAGTTAGAGCTATGACTAATGATTCTAATCTGGTCGTTTTTATCGGTATACTGGTATATTTTTATTTTACGTAATTGGTGTCATATTTCAACGCATTGTCTGATTTTGTTTTTTTTTTTGTGTGTGTGACGTGTGTGTAGGACTGTGTTCCACACACCGGGCCTCAGCCAGGCCACCAGTCCATTGTCCTCCAAGGTTAACACCTAATAAGTAGAAGATTATGAGCTAGGTAGAGGTTTTAGCATGGTGAGCAGGGTTCATGTTGCTAATGACTAGCGTGTGTGTGTGCGTGTGTGCGTGCGTGCGTGCTTTGCGTTACACCCGTGTTAACTGGGGACCGCCTATGCATGAGTGGGGTAGAAATAGAGCGAGGTGAAGAGGTATAATGTATCCCATGAAAGTAAAGTACAGTATGAATGAGTAAGAATACAAGTACATAAATGTTCATACCGTGAGCCATTAGAGTGCAGACATGTCTTACAACAACAACAATGAATACATGTACAAGTAGACCTTGTCCCGCATGAACAAACCATCACGGGAGTGAGCGGCGAAGGACAGACGCCTTCCTTACATTGAAAACTGCTTGAGTTTGGTCTCAATGCCGCGGTGCCTCAAACACATTCTGGTCAGCGCCGACCCGATGTCCCTGGTCCCACCTGGAAACACAGAGACACAAACCGTCAGTTAAAACAGCCAGACAGACGCGTGCGTTCACAATTACATTCAGCAGACGCTTTTATCCAAAGCGACTTACAAAGGGTACATTTCTCAGGGGAAGCTGAAACACGTCATTGCTGTTAATACAGTAAGAAAAGTCACCAGAACACGTTTCAAGCATTTCAATCGCTATCGTTCACTCCGGCGCACTACGCTCACACAATACATATCGGACACACACGCACACGCAGACGCACACGCACGCACACACACACGCACACACATGCTCTCCATCCACCCTGAATCTGTTATTGCCGTGGTTGAAGCCATTGGCATTACAGAATACCTTTTTAGCGTTCACACTGAGGCTATTAAGAGGCGCCGGCGTGCTCAGGAGAACAGAGAGGCTGCTCCCGAGTGCCAATGCTTCACATTCCGCGGCACGCCGTCAGAGCGGAGCAGGCCAGAGGAAGACGTCTCATTCTGTTACGCTTCAGCGGCGACGAGAAGCGCTTGGAGCAACTTTTTACTTTACGTTCCCTTCAGGGGGAGGGGGGGGGGGGGGTGTTGTTCTTCAGGGCCGATAGCCAACACCCGAAAACCCCCTGCCATGTAGGAAGAAGCTGCGAGGGGGGCGGGGGGTTGGGTGGAGGGTCACGGGTGGAGGGGTGAAAGCGCCTAACTGGGATGGTTTGGCCGGACCCCACCGGGGCACACAGTAAGAGGCGGCCCGCGTGTGATGATGAGGCAGAGTGCAAACACAGAGTCAATATTGGTCCATTTGGAGGAACTCGCCCAACGCGCAGCCCGGCCCGACGGCAAACAAGACGAGCGCGCGTCGCGGCGGCACCGCCGGGCCGCGCGAACAGCGCCTGAACTTCTGGGCTGAGCCGCACGAGGCCCGCCGCTCGAAAAAAAACAACAACCCCCACGGGTTTCCACTGTTCCACTGAAAACGTGAGCATGTGGTGTTGTGAATGAACCGTTATGTTAATGTTAGAGAGACTCTGGATTAATCATCTAAAGGTCATGAGGTCATGTCGGTGCAGGGATCTGTAACAAGCATTAGTATGGCATATACAAAAAAAAAAAGCAACAAAAGAAAAAGCTTTCTGTCTATAATGGTTTCAAATGTCCACCACTGCGTAAACACATGATAATCTCCTTTTGAGGGCTGCATCCACTTGAGTGAGCGAGTGTCCCCTCTGTAGAATATCTCTGTGATGAAACAGGGAACAGGGCGTAGCCCCGCCCATTTCAGTTCTGCCCCCATGAGTTCTGCTTCAGTTATTGCACCGGATCAGAGAATAGCATAGTGCCATCCACCTAACAATGGCCGACGGGATGAGGTGCACTGCCTGGCATTGAGTAGGTGAGCCACAGTGACCCAGTGTGTCACCAAGTGCAGCATGTGCTCACTATGTTGTGGAAGGCCTCCAGCCGTGCAGCACAGTGGAGACGTGACATTGATTGACAGGTCTATTGTTGATTTGACTGACTTGCTCTCTGTGAGACCTAAACACTCTGTCTGTGTGTGTGTGTGTGTGTGTGTGTGTGTGTGTGTGTGTCAAAGGGATGTGGGTGAGTAAGACACACAGGAGCATTGTGTGGGGTGTGTGTGCATACTTATGTGTTGATGTGTTGGAAAAACTACCGGTAAAGGTGTAATTTTAGACCATATGAATGCAAGATTACTGTGCGCGTGTGTGCGCTTGTGTGTGTGTGTGTCAGACAGAGCCTGCATGTGTATGTGAGTCAGAGAGAGAGCAACAGTCCTATGCAAGTGTCTCTGCATGGTGCCAACGCAATGCTGACAGCAGAATAGGATACTCTGTTGGAATGGTTTCACACGTCCAAGTCGAATAATCTCACACTCTCTCACTGACACACACACACACACACACACATACACCCCATGTAATCCATCGTAGGGAAAAGGGGTAAAAGGAACCTTGTGAAGAGACAGGGTCCGTGGTGGTGGTGGTGTAAGTGGGTGACAGCCAGGCTCTTGACTCAGGGGGGCGGGGGGTCACCCCCATGGAGTGGTGTGTTGGGGGGGGCTCTTTGCTCTGCAAAAGCCCTCCACCCCCAACCCCAATTTGCCCAACACTGTCTGCCCAGCATCGTAAGCCTGGGTGGCACTGTGGCCAGAGGAACGTGTCCAGAGAACTCAGACCGGCAGACAGGCAACCTCTTTCGCAAACGAAAACCAAACACTGAAGTGATGTTTAGCATCTGACATGGCCTCTGTTTAGCATGCCCCACTCCTACTCCCATGGTTTTAAGGCTCACGGAGGGAAACACTCCGGATTTGGTGTGTGATCTGACTTCCAAAAAAAAAGTTATTTTGTGGACCGTGGGCGCTCTCTGTGTGCCTTTAGAGAGGCCGTTTCTAAAGCTGACAGTGGGTTTGGCAGCGGGGTCCCCCCGGGGGCCAGGGGCCAAGGGATGGAGCGACAGGCTAGCGTGGGGCACGTTGGGAAAGGCTGGCCCAGGGCCACCTTCAGGTGGAGGGGAAGAAGGTCTGCATTGTGTCCGAGGGGGAAAATCCCACGGAAGGGAGTGCGAGGGACGTTGGTGACTGAACGACTGTGTGTGTGTGTCCCGGGTTGAATGGCTGCATGGTGGAGTCCAGTGTCTCCTGAGTGCGCAGAAGTAGTGCACGCGACCTCCTCGGCGACCGAAGCTACACTCTCTGGATCATCGCTGTGGGGAAAGCATGTGGACATCCACAGTTGGAGCCGATAAATTCCTTTGTCTGACATTCAAATGGTTGGGTTGCTAAATCCGACGTCAGGCTTTTGCAAGGCAAGATTATGAAGCAATAAACATATTGGATTACTGTGTGTGTAATTGTCTGTCGCGTTCTCCGTTGCTCTCAGGATGTTGTTTCAGTGGCCTTTTTATTTTTATTTAGCTCGGTCGATATTTTGTCCCTTCAATTTGATCGCTCCTTCCCGCCTCCGGTTCTGTGACTTGGTGTTATTGCAGAGGGTGTGGTGTGTGGTGTGGTTCATTCAGCATGAGGCCTCCCTGTGTCATATAACACTATCAACACCACAGCAGCCATCAACCGCTGCCTCGCCCATAGCTGGCTCCTTGTGGCCCAGGACTCTGGAAGTGACCCCTGAAGAGAGACTCTTTCACTCCTCTCGTCTGTCTGGCTTGGGCTGCTGATGGGTCTGTCTCTCTCTCTCTTGGCTGGGGCCTTGGCCTCAGTGTCTCGGCGGTTACACTGACACGAGGCTCACAAATCAGACCTCACATCCAAAGTCTGATAACAGGCTGGTTCAGATCTGGGCGCTCGGCGAGTTTCGCTTTCTTTTCGCGTGGCATTAGTTACGACACATCATGTTGCTGGGATCTGTACGCGCGCAACTGGCAGCAAAGGTCTACAAAGGTCTGCAAAGGTTTCATTTCAACACCGTTTAGACTCCCACAGTAGACATACACACATAATAATGTAACATACTAATAATAATAACATAAATAACATCATAATGTAACATAACAGGAAGTAGACGTAACTCTGTCCTTTTTCAGAGGTTGGTTTCTGACCCAGGCGCTGTGCAGTAGGACTGCTGGTTCTGAGACTTAAATGTGGACGATTGTGGAATGGATAGCAACAACCAGCAAAGGCTGACCAAGACAGAGAAGACAGAGAAGGAGAGAGAGGGGGTCCGAAATATGTTGGACCTGTCCAATGCACAGCTGTCCGGTGTCGGCATTATGGGTGTGCTTTGGAAGTCTGCCAGCTATACTCATCTTGATGAAACAAGTTCTTATCAAGAAATCAAAAAATCCAGAGAAGTGGGTTATGCAAGTTGTCAAAACTAAAAGGGAGGCCGCTCTAGCGCCAGCAATAAAAGTCTTATATTGCACTAGATTGATTTTTTTCACAAAGTGACCTCTTCACATTTCCTTGTTAGGCTTGAGTCAGGAAGCTGCCATGACAGAACCAATAGGGTGGCTGGCCAGACAAAGGCTTCAAACGTCTCCAAATGTACTTCACAATAAAAGGCCGCCACCATGCTGGGGAGAAGATGAGCTATACGACCGTCGCTTTCAAAAACCTTCACTTGTCAATGTTTTGTATTCCATTTGCGCAAGAGACCCCCTCTCAGCAAGAGGCCAGCTAATGTGGACTCTCCCATTACAGCCAGTTACCCTGGAAACTGTGTGTGTGTGTGTGTGTGTGTGTGTGTGTGTGTGTGTGTGTGTGTGTGTGTGTATACTTGGATCTGCCTCCTATGGCGTTACCAGGGCAGAACCCTTCTGTGTTTTGCCGCTGCATTAAAAGTGACTGACAGCTGTGGTCTTTAAAAAAAAAAAAAAAAAAAATGTGATGCAAATGTTAGTGTGCAGATCCATGTGACCGAAAGAGACACAGCAAGCTCACGCCAGTTGTTCCAGTGACACTCAATTCACCAACCGAATATGCAAACATATGCAGCAGAAAACAGGCAGGATAACAACACTGCCTGCCACTGGGGGTGCAACTCTGCATTAGAGCTCAAACAAACTATTCAGTCAATATTCTCACTGATCGCTCAAAAACAAACCAAATAAACATGTTAATACTCTGATTATGTCACATCCTTGTGAACAGTAAAACTGTTATAGCACAAATCTCAGCAGGTTTTTCTGGACAACTCCTTGTATGTGGAGATCCATTCAGTGTGCTGAGAAGGGAAAGCCATGGTGGACTGATCGTGGAGTGTTGTTTTAAAGCTCTCAGGATTATATGTCTGCCAACACAGACACTAGATGTCTCCTAGTCTCTCCTGTCTCTGTCTAGCACCAGCTGACCCCTGGATGGAAATAGCAGCAGCTCAGATTGCACCACACACACACACACACACACTCACTCACACTCACACTCACACTCCTGTTATTTGACATATGACCACATGTAAAGGATATACTACACCAAACAATAGTCCCCCAGTCCAACTTTTACACACAATTCAGGTTACACGGGGAGAAACAGATGCACGGGGGGGGGTGGCTGGAGAAGTGAATGTCATGACATCATGACATTCCTTGATCTACGTTCTTGAAGAGAAAGAAGGAACAACATCCAAAGTGTAAAAGTGTTCAGGTATGCAGTGATGCAGTGATTAGCAATTGTGTTTTCACTCATGGCATAGCGGCCTCTCTCACTATGCAGCATAACTTTTGACCAAGGTGACAATTTAAGAGGTGTGTGCGTGTGTGTGTGTGTGTGTGTGTGTTAGTATGTATGTATGTGTGGCCATTTGCCTGTGAGGCACAAATGACATCCAAGGTCCTCACTCCCTCCTACTCCTCCTCCTCCTCCTCCTCCTCCTCCTCCTCCCCCTCCCCCTCCCCCTCTTACTCCTCGAAGCCTCTGGGAATGTCACATCAGGCTGGAAGAGGCCCGCTGTGTGTCATTTGTGTTTGTGTTTGGGTACGTGTCGACTTTGACACGGTCCCGTGAGTAAATTCACACACAAATTACAATTCTCCCAATGACTAAGACTTTTGGCCTACAACTGACCTACACCAGCGCCCCACTCAACACGCTCTGAAGAACAACACACCAGCGTGCACGTTTTGAACCCGGCCAGCCACCGATTGCCCATTGTAGGAAATATCCTGTTATTCCAGGAGTATATGAAGACGCACACACACACACGTCACTGACTCTAGTAATACTTTAGTGTCACTTCCTGCCTATTGTCCCTATCACGTTGCAGGATTTCAGAGCTGCTACAACCGTTCCGTAGTGGCGAGCAGACCGAGACACCATCAGCGGAGTGTGAGGGCTACATATAGCCACGGCAGCCTGCGCCAGCCAGCGGAGGGGTTTCTGTGTGTTCAGGTTACCGGCTGCTGGCAACACACTCACAGCCCTGAGTGCATAGTCCTCTCCGTGTCCTTCACGTCTCACGGTGAAGAGAAGGAAATGCTTTTCAACCCCCCCCCCCCCCCCGCCGGCCGACCCCCCCCCGCCCCCCGGCTCCCCCCCCACCCGCGACCCGCGCCGCGGGGGGGGGCCGGCACTCACTGTACCTCGTCAGAACTGGAGAGAAGTTCTGACGGTCTCTAACAGAACCGGGCTCAGGACCAGCCCAGACCAGAACCTCTGAGACGCTTGTGCGTGTGTGTCCGTGTGTCTGTGTGTGTGTGTGTCTGTGTGTGTGTGCGTGTGCGTGTGCGTGTGCGTGTGCGTGTGTGTGTGTGTGTGTGTGTGTGTGTGAGTGTGTGTGTGTGTGTGCGTGTGTGTGTACGTGTATGTGTGTAAAAGACAGAGACAGAGACTGCATTTGTGGATGT
>JAOPUI010000008.1:15625920-15637426 GCA_027123135.1 Urophycis floridana | reverse complement strand
CAGCGGCGCTCGGGGAGCAGTGAGGGGTTAGGTGCCTTGCTCACAGGCACTTCAGCCGTTCGTACTGGTCGGGGTTCCAACCGGCAACCCTCCGGTTACAAGTCCGAAGCCCTAACCAGTAGGCCGCGGCTGCCCCAATGTATTCATTAATATTACTTTACTTAGGTTCAACCCAAGGTATGGTTAAGGTCTTCCATTCCACATTTAACCAATGAATTCATCTTGAGCTTAATCTCTCCAGCTGGAAGGGTTCCCTACCAGGACATTCCAGTCCGTGTTGATGCGGTCTGCCAGGCCGGTGAGCAGCAGCGTCAGATAGGCAGAGGAGAGAAAGAAGGTGAGGAGAGACACGAACATCACCCAGCCCTGCAGCAGAGGCACCGGCACGTCGGACGCAGCCACCAGGATCCATACCAGCCCTCCAAACACCTGCAGGCGAGGGAGGAACGTATGGATCAGGACTACAGTGAACAGAGAGCACACATTGTGTGTTTCTTTTAAACAGCAGTTTCAGGTGACCAATGGATGTCTGTTGTGGTTTGGATATTGGTACATTGACTGAACATTGAATATCTTCATGCTAATAATTGCCTTGAACAAAGGGTGTAATGTGCTAACACTATTACTGTTTATCTCTGGCAGAAGTAATGCTGAATGATTGGATATTAGCTAAAATGATTTCAAATCATTGAATGTTGTATTGACTTACCTGCTGTCCCACGCCATTTTAAATGTTCCACTTTCTCCTCGACCTATCTATGTGTATCATGACCTCATGAGGATCTTCAGATTCATGCACAGCATGTCATTTCCCTTTCTTTGTGCCAGTGGCACTCTTTGTTCAACTGAGATTTAATGTTTACTGATGACAGTAGGCCTACTAGATGAACAATGCAATACACAAAGGGAGCAGGCCTACAGACAGCTCACTGCCAGCCATTTCGTTTTAGTTTACAACATGACAATTAGCAGGTGAAGGAAAGGTTTTCATACATATTTAACACAAGAACATTTAAACCTCTTCATCAATCTGGATACATAAAAGTTAGAATTACTTCTGTACAAATATAGGTTTGTTTTATGCAACAGTCTCCAAAACATAACGTCATACATAACGTAATGTCAAGGGATAGACATGTAGTAGTGTAGTGCCTATATTCATGTGTACCCCGAGATGCACAGCAAGTTACTGTTGAGTTACTAGAGTGGTTGGACCTTCATTGGATTGGACCTTCAAATGAAACCTTTACTCAACCATGTAATGCAATGTGTTGTAATTGAATCTACTGTAGTTCAATTTCGATGTCAACTACTAATGCGTAGAATGTTTAACTTTGTTTAAACGTGCGGTTGTTTCGTTTTATTTCATCCTATCAGAGGTGACCATGCCTGTGTCTCAATGCACTCACCACTGTTGGATTAAATAAAACGATGACATGTATGACCCCGATTATAGGATACTTTTATCATCACCCTTAAGAATAATCAATCATTGTTTGAAACACAAATGGATGCATTATATTTATCATTAGCAGGCCTCATTTATAACGAAGTCTGTTCCACCAGTTATAAAAGGCTACTTTCAGTCTTTTCGTTAGACACGAAGGCTGCTTTGGTAAGTAGGTTAGGTAGCCATTGAGTCTAATTTTAATACATGCAAATAAAATTAAAAAAAAAAAAAAGTCAGCCGGAGAGAGTAAAAAGAATGCATCACTTACAATTTCTAAACAGATAAGCGCTCCGGAATACGTCCTCAATATTTCCAGGCCCAAAGGTAAAGAAATAGTTGCTGTTGGGAATGTAGTAGCCGCGGGATTGGGAGCTGGTTCCGACATTATCTGTGCCCTCTTTACTTCTATCTTCCTCCTTTTCCCCTGAGATCCCCTAGAACGATTCCCTCCTCTTCTCACTCCCGGGCGCTTCAAGAAGCACAGATGCCCTCAGTTTAGACAAAAGAAACGGGAAAAGAAGTGGGCTGCCAAGGAAATTCCTCCGGAGTCATGTGTCCTCAAACAGGTCGGGCAGGTGCAGCGGCCACTCCCTGTATAACTCGTCTCTCCCTCTGAAAGGGTTTAATCTCAGATAGGCTGAGAGAGGATCCTGAATTAGAGCGTTATCCCTGTTTATAGCAACGCAATTTCCGGTCTCGTACTTCCTATAAACCGTGTACGCTAGTTATCCGTCCACAGAGCGTGAAGGACACGAAAGTACAACGAGACAAATATGAAAATAGCTTTGACGAAGAATTTGAAAACCAATGTCAAGTCATAGAACATGTAACGGAAACGAATATCCCTCTGACTCTAAACGCGCATAACGGAAAGTCCCGCCCTCTCTCGGTATTCCCAATAACGCTCATTTGGAGCATCCCGTTCCAGGCGCCCCGTCTGGGACGAGGACACCTGGGAACGAAGATTAATTTGAGCTATTATATATTGTTGAAGATGTGCATAATGACTGCATTTTAGGAGGGAAGGAGCCTACTTCCCTGCTGAAGGAATCAGGGTTTTCTTTTCTTTTTTTTTTCTTTTACATTGTTCGAAACACAATGGTCAAAGTGTACTCACTAACTTTATAAGAACGGGGTCGCTTTGGGAAGGTAAATATTTGCTTATCTGTGTGTGTAAATTCCAAGGTTAGAGAAAGGAGAGAAAGCGCAGCAGAGATTAACAGTTTTTTCTGAGGTTTTAACAGCAAAATGTTGACCTGTAAACCTTTTGTATCAAACATTGAGGTTTTTATGGTACATTTTCCATCTAATTAAATAAAAGACTCTTACTTACTTTCTCTCTATATATTTAATAGTTCTTATATGTATATATCTTCACAATAAACACAAGGCTGGTATCTCTTTCTGAATGTTTTTTTTGAGACTTCTGAGAATGAGTGCCAAGTCATTGTTAATGGTTTGCTCAATAAATTAAAAAAAAACAATATAGACAGCCAGTGTTGACATAACCTTACAAAGGGCACCTGGCACACAGCATAGCATAGTATTTTTGTTTCGGTCTAGCTTCTGGTGTAAAGGCCTACCCCTAGTGTTAGTAGAATCAATACGATCTAGGAGTGTTAATCTTGTGCATTACAAATCCATGCTGTTGCTAGCCCACTGTGGAATGGTAGCCCAGAGAGACAGGATTGGTTGTTTATTTTTCATTAGCTACTGTTATTCAAACATGAGAGAAAGGGCATGAAAATAAATGGGAGGACATGTTTTGGTTTTTAGCCACAGCCTTCACTATTGAAAGGCCGGTCCATTATGAACAGTAACCTTACTCGTCTTCACTTGGAAAGTCTCTTCTAATCCCTCATCTGTATCTATTCGTAAAATACAATGAATATATATCTTTTACGTAAAAAAAACACACACAATAGGCTAAATGAACACATTTGCACACATGAACATTGTGAAAGTTAAGTTGAAACAAACTAGTAACAAACAAACAAACTAGTAACAATACATGTTTAGTATTTATTGTCATGGAAATAAAAATAGAGTGCGAGAACAACGAGAGGGTTAATGTTACCATGGTAATGGACATGTCCAGCTTGTGGCGTTAGTTGCAGTGTAAACATCACATTCAATAAAAGAAAGAAACAAGAGCAACGTACAAAACGCTAAGTGACGTGTCCATCACTAGACGGCCATTTTGGATTCTGAGGAGTCCTTTGGCAGCTCGGCTCATCAGGCCCCTCCGCCCATCAACCTTGCGTGGAACCCGCACCTCCACCTCCTCCACCACCACCACCACCACCACCACCACCACCACCTCCGCCTCTCCTCCTGCTCTTGGGGAACTCGCAGATGTAGAACATGGCGAGGTGGCAGGCTACGTGGCTCCAGCTGCCTGTGGGGAGCAGCTCCACGCAGCTGGAGTTGCTGATGGCGGGTGGTCCCTGGCCCGGGCCCCAGGCCGCGAAGCCCCCGAGACGGCTGGAGTCCACGTACTCCGCCTGGGTCTCGGTGCCCCCCTGAGAGACATTGTTGTGGACATGTGGAAGTGTTGAACGTCTCCCGTTTCAAGAGGCTCAATACGGAACCACCTCAAGGGAGGGCTCGACAAATCTTTCAATGGGGATTTGTTCGCCTAGTGGCCATCTTGGTTGTAAACACTCGCTTGGCGGGGGTGGGGGGGGGACTGAATGAGGAACCCTGTTAAGAACCGAAATGGAACCAAGATGGCTGCTTGGTGAATGATAGGTTAAGGCCTCTCGGAACTCTGAAGTTTCAACTCTGAGATTACGACTTCCGCTATCATTGTGTTCACACAGTTAACTCAGGAGGTAAAAAACACAGATGCCAGAAGGAAGTTCCGGATACTATGGTTCATTGCTGAAGTATGCAGCAGCAATGTATGCTTCTATTGGAAACATATAAAGGAGACGAAATCAGAGCAAAATATAAACGGTTCAAACACATATTGCATAGCTACGCATCAAATTATGTGTTAAAACATCAACAAACACTTTTATAATAATTTAATTCATGTTAACGATGAAGGCCTCTATGCTTGATGTTACTGACATCAAATGATACCCAAGTTTTCAACCTGGAATTCCAAGTTGGATGAGCATTCAAGTAAGAGGTCATTTCTTCCGAGTTGTCTTGAATGCCCCATAAGGCCCATTTGAAAAGTTTTGTAAGCCATCCCTTGGGCTGGCTCCCTAGTCAGTTTATGCAATTGTCTGGGTTGGGGAGGGGGTTTCGAAGGGAAAATCCCACATGTGAACTCAATTATAAAGATGCAAGGGAACACAAAACAGAGCTTATTGAGTTGAAACTGTTTCTTAGTGGATCAAATTGATGCCAGGACAAGTGACATCACCAGGCGCCAATTCCAACCAATTGCAATCTGGCAATTCCTTTTTAAACCAGAGATGCCGCTGTTGCTGCGGGTTGGTTGTAGTAGTTTAACAGCTTTAACAGTGGCTATGCACCTTATACGAAGTTCTATGATAGAGTTTAAGTCACTTCATCACGGACTTGTTTGACTACGCCTCTATGTCTAAACAAAATAACAACCTATATCGTGTTGGCTGATTGTGGCGATTCCAATCTTCTTTCCACTTACCGTACTCTGTGTCTGCAGGCCGATGAACACTCCGGTCTGGCCGGCGCGGCTGACGTAGTCCGCCAACAGTCGGTTGGAGTCTCCGGTCTTGGGCATGGCCAGGGTGCCCCCCCGGAGCTTACAGTTGACCAAGGCCTCCCTGAAGCTCCGGGGCTCCTTCACCAGCAGGTAGTACCTCTCCTCCGTCTCCCGCAGGCCCAAGAGCACTACAACAGGCAGGCGTAACATGTGTTGGAGTGTTATCAGTCCGTGTTTTTCCATACATTTGGAGCATGTAAATATGTGTATAAATATTTGCATAATACGCCCGGCGTTCACAGTAGGCCTACGACCGGCGTTCAGGTTCAGGTCCAAACCGTTGAGGACGGTTTTAGAGAAGCAGGGAAATTGTGAGATTAAACAGTGTGGAACAACAAAAGAAATGTTGTTTTTTGTGTAGGAAGAGATTTAGTGACTGATTTCTTCTTCGTATTATGATTTAAACTATAACTATCCCGACATGCACTGAACGAGCATAATATGCAGTGGGCATTTGATACCTAATACATGTTCATACAAATATTACTACCATTAGGCCTACTTTATTTTTTTCGACAGTGGAGAGAACTTGGTCATACCATTCTTTACAAATTTTGCAGAATTTTGCAGTCTGCCGACGTTGATGTCCATTTGTCCGACCAGCTTGCGGTACCGTCCGCAGTCACACGTCGTACCTGAGGGATGACCCCACAGCCCGTCAGTCTGCTGCTCGCCCTTAACGCACGGTTCACTCGGTGTATTGCAGCGGTTGCATGCTGGATTACAGATTTTAAATTGCGTGTTTAAACCAGGTCATGGAATTTTTAATTCAAAACAACAGCAGAGCAAAATTTAAATCTTAAATTCAACCCAAATGTAACCCTGCCAGGGTTACATTTCGGTTGAGTTCCATTCACATGCCACTCCTTGTGCCTATTACAACATCATGATTCATCATTGCCGTAGGCAACTAGTTAGAACATGAGTAGACATGCTGCTGACATATTATTACTAAATAGTAATGACTATATGCTCGAAAGGTTATTACTAATGAAATGTGTACGCATTGAACTCGTTGTATTGTATATGATTACAATCACCAGGTTTTCCTTGTAATCCGGATGGTCCATTCAAACCCGAGACACCTTTCTCACCTACAAGATAAATTAAATCAGAAATCAGCTCGGTTCCTGCACCATCCAGGCCATGTATTTTCATTTTCCAGTTTTACGTTGAGTCTGAGGTGGAGACTTGAGTTCTGGCAGTAGCTTGGTGTAGTAATGAAAGGATACCACTAGATGTCAGTGTCACACTCAGAGTAGGTGGAATCGTCTAATTTTCCATAACATGACTTCAATGCAATCCCAAACGGCAGTTACACATTTAGGGGAAGTGGTCTAAATATTGGCATGTTTTGTTTTTTTTGAGGAAGAGACAAGATTGTACCCGTATAGTACCTGCAGTGCTGTAACTGTGATTTCTCTCTAACTGCCATATTCAGATCGTAGGCCATGTTCTAACCTTCCACCAGAGTCACATGTGGTGAAATTAAAAATAAAGTTTTTATATGTTGACGTTGTAGCCAAAATCTTAAATACTTCCTGAGTAGTCACTTGGTTTTATTAAGATGCAATAAAATGGTCGATTTCACCTTTCAACCAAACTGTCCGGATGTAAAAAAAAACATAATTACTTAATAAGTACAGGTTTTTAAACATATTCCCAGCAACGTTTGGTTTACAGTACCACAGTAGCAATGTACAGTTCCATCGTATCTTCAAACAAGATAATAAAAAGTCCTGCCACATATTTAATGGTTGATTCTGTGGCTTATCTTTTTTTTTCCACAATAAAGTCAATCCCTAAGCATCTTTTTGTAATGTAATATTCAAGGTCATTGTCCTTGGTGTGGAGGTCGACTCACATAAAAAGACAAACAACACACACAGACTTAGGAATGTGCGTCGGGTCTTCAGACGATGGCCAACACAGTTTGCTCCCATGTTGTCTGCATGTGATATCTTTGTCTGTGTGGAGAGGTGTCGGTTCTATTTGGCGTAGAACCGCATGTCCCCTGTCCCACCGTGGCCCGAGAACGCCCTAAGCTTAGTATTATACGTAAGTATCGGGTAGGAAGGTCCTGTCTCTGGTGTTGGCCTGAAGTTTACCTGCCCATGTTACACCACATGTTGCACTTAGCTAACCAACATGGACAGACACACAAGGCCCTCCGCTATCATCCCTTAAGATGGTGCTATGGTACGGACAACAGGGGGATCCACGCAGATGAATACCAGGAAGCTTTGTGCGGCGAGATGGAGCCAGCGGGCTCTGATCCCGTTTGCATTTGAATCGTCGTGCTCCTACCTCTGTCTCCGATTGGCCCGGGCTTCCCCATGTGACCTCGCTCGCCCCGAAGACCCTTCTCTCCTGGGGCCCCTGTAGAGATAGAGTTAGAGAGAGAGAGAGAGAGAGAGAGAGAGAGAGAGAGAGAGAGAGAGAGAGAGAGAGAGAGAAGGCAATGTATGGAGAGGTAGAGTGGGGGAGAGAGATAGAGAGAGAGAGCGAGAGAGAGAGATTAGACTAGAGAGATTATCACTAAAGGTAAAAAAATAAAATGAAGAAAGAAAGTTGTAGCTGTTAATGCTCTGGAATTACAAATGATTTGAATATGTAGAGTTTGTATAGGACATCAGGCTGCAATTCACTGGACACAAGTAACTATTGGGTTAGGTAGCATATCTTTTTAACATTCCCAACCGAGGGAAGAAAACATTCTTCAGTTGGTAATGTTACTAAGCCATTGAGAGGAATTTTAAAGTTTGCAACAGAGAAAATAAAAAGTATGACTTCCATGAGAACAGAGCTAGGAAGACTGGGTTTTTTTGGAGGATTCCCAAGTGAGTATTTCCTCAGGAAATGATCCGTCTGTGAATCGAGAAACCTCAGAAGAAATTAACACAATGTGAATGTGATACATCACAGTGACGCAGCTGCAAATCACAGGGATTTTCTTGTCGTCACACAAAGCAAAGCAAAGTCATTCACACAGCCACGTGAGGCCTTAAGGCACGTACAAATACATTGAGCCACTAAAAGACTCCCTGTCCCCACTTTTCCACTCGCTCGCTTCCCACAGGAGCGGCTGGCAAGAGGCGTGAGGACTCAGGAGCTGTGTGAGGTCTTGGAGACGCTACACTGCTCCTCTGTGACATATGGGGGAGGGGGGCTTCTGATCTCTACCCCATATGAAACAAATCTCAAGACTCAAATACAATAATAATAGACTGGGTGCAACCTTTATGGGTTACAGCCAGGAGGGAGACCAGCTACTCGTGGTTATAATCCATTAATAATAATAATTATTCATTATGATGAATGAATAGCGCCACCTAATGTTATGACAGCTGTATTTACCATTTGAGAAAGGGCCCAGCCTACATGGGTAATGACCATAAACATACCAATATACCCAACATGATAGCTATTAAAACGCAGAAACACACACACATACATACAGCTTAATGTGACTATAGAGTCAGGGTGTTATGCGTGATATATTGCCCGTACTTATTTTTACTTTGCAACCTGTTACTACATGAAAGCCTGTAGGCTACCCATTCAGTTCAGGGGGAGTGATAACCCCTTTATTAAGCTTTCCAGGATGTATAGCACACACACACACACACACACACACGCCTTCTTCAACCAGTGACACTCATAGTGCTACAACCAACCACGTGCAGAAACTAGTAAACAGGGGGAAGACCATTATGATAATTTGATCTTTCCTCATGCAAATGTTCTTGAGTCGGTGTGCACCATTGGCTGCTATCCTCTTTAATTCCATTCTAAGGGATTTTTGTGATTTTCCCAGGAGTGTGCGTGCCAGTTTAACGGCTTGTCTATGCTTACAGAGATAACACCAGCCTATCACTGCAGTGTGTTTCTTTAATCACCTTCTAACTGGAATAACGACTGGACACTGCAGCTGCTGGGGAGTTAAAAGAGGGCGTCTAACGTCCAACATAACATCTTTCACTCTGAGCAGACGGCTGCTGACACCTGAACAGATCTGAGGAATTCTGATAAGGAGTTGGGAGAAATCAAACACATATGCAAACTGTGTAACAAAACAAAGCCCCGGGGAAGACTCGAACGCACACACAAACTGAATGTTGCTCTTTTACCTGCCAAAAAACCCCAACAACCAACCCAACGCACTTGAAGCCGCTGAAGGGATCGGCGCTGAAGGCCTACCGGGCATCTTGGCATCACAACTAAAACACAAACCGTTCTCGTAAGTCTGCTTTAACGGTTAGGCTTTTGGAAAAAAAAAAAAAAAAAAAGGCAGGGAATTTTTTTTTTACGCCAAGGAAATTCCACGACATTATCTCGGGGCGTGCAGGTTGTGGCGGGGCGGCGGCACGCGGCCCGTGCCAAATAAATCACTGGCGGTGCCGCGCAGTCAGTTAGCCACTCCACAAAGACAAATAAAAACACCGCTGACGGGAGACGGCGGGAAAGGAGGGTTTTGTAATTTCCTGTTAAAAAAAAAAAAAAAGAAAAAAAAGGGACGGCGGTACGGTGTGTGCCTTCGCAACGCGCAGTGATGTGCTGACCCGCGGGGGAGCTGACCCGCGGGGGAGCTGACCCGCGGGGAGTTGAACCGCAGGGGAGCTGACCCGCGGGGAGTTGAACCGCGGGGGAGCTGACCCGCGGGGGAGCTGACCCGCGGGGAGTTGAACCGCGGGGGAGCTGACCCACGGGGGAGCTGACCCGCGGGGCCAGCCCACAGTGGCGCCTTCCCGCCGGAAACATAAACACGGGGAAACCATGATGACGAGGCTGCGGAGGCACCGACGTGTGATGAAGACGGTGAGGTGAGGTGAGGCGCCGAAGACTGCGTGCTCGCTTCACGTGCGCACTTTGGAAATGACTCAGAATACCCCGGCCTTATCCTGGTGTCTTACGCACTCACGCCCAAAGGGGCCCAGGCCTACGCAGTTTAGGTCTGCGTGTGTGTATGTGTGTGTGTTTGTGTGTGTGTGTGTGTGGTGTGTCTTTGTTAGTGTGTGGTGTGCCTTTGTTAGTGTGTGTGTGTGGTGTGTTTTTGTTAGTGTGTGCGTGTGTGGTGTGCCTTTGTTAGTGTGTGTGTGTGTGTGTGTGTGTGTGTGTGTGTGTGTGTATGTGTGTGTGCGCGCGTGCACCTGTGCATACACATGTGTGTGTTTGGGAATGTCCGGGGGTGGGGAGGGGGGTGTGATGGTATATCAGTTTGTGCTGAACGCCTACAGCATGCGTACAGCATATACAACACGGCGTGGTGGAGCCTCCGCTCTGCCTAGCGGTGAAAACAACCGGGGTTTCCTGCAGCGACACGCAGGGCTGTCGGAGGCTGCTTCCCACCACAGCAGAGTTAGGATACAGCGTTGAGCAGCTGACCTGGGTTATCCAAGTATGTCCCACGTAGCGGCAAAACAAAGCGCTTAATCCAGCCAAAGTGTCACTTTTCATGTAAGAAGTAATCCTGCATGTCCTGTGTTTAGCGGATGAGCCAATGCAATCGCGCAGAGGCCTACACCGCGAGGACATGTTATTAAAGGTATTAGCTGGGAATTTTCCCCGGCAAAACATTTATTTGGCGTTAACATGTATTTAAATGTTAACATGTGTTACATTCTGTGGAGATCCCTTGGTCTGAATCTTTCGCTTCGTGTCAAAGGCAAAGAATGCCGTGTTGCGTTTAAATGACAGACACAAACTAACAGCTGCTTGCACAAAATGCAGTCACCATTCCAGTTCATAGTACAACGGACGATAAGTCAATCTTTATGGACGGAGGACGGTGCATTGCATTTAGCTGTCTGTGTCGCAACCAAACACAGCAGCTTGAGCTGGGGATGGATCCCGCAGATCGCGTGGGGCTACACGGTCCACCAGTCCATCCACCAACTCAAACGCTAAGTGGGATGTGGGATTATAATTACCTGGGGCTCCTGGGGGTCCGGGCTTCCCCTGGGTCCCCTGCTCGCCAACATCTCCCACCTCCCCCTCGTCTCCTGGAAACAAGCCGGTCAATCAGAGTTCAACGAGTCTAGTCTTAGCTAACCCTAACCCCAGTACTCGGGGCAGTACTAGTGCTAGAGTATAGTAGCAGTGATAGTGGTAGTACCGGTTTAAGCAGTAGCAGAAGTAGTAGTTGAAATAGTAGTAGTTATAGTAGTATTAGCAGCAGGACTAGTAATAGCAGCAGTAGTAGTAGTAGTAGTAGTAGTAGTAGTAGTGCTAGTTGTATTGGTACCAAACACACACCCGCACACATGCAAACACACACACACACAGACACACACACACACACACACACACACACACACCACACACACACACACACACACACACACACACACACACAC
>JAOPUI010000008.1:15604590-15615170 GCA_027123135.1 Urophycis floridana | reverse complement strand
TGTGTGTGTGTGTGTGTGTGTGTGTGTGTGTGTGTGTGTGTGTGTGTGTGTGTGTGTGTGTGTGCCTGCGTGCGTGTAGGTGTGCAAAGAAAGACAGTTGGTGAAGCAGCAGTGTAACAGCACTCACGACCAGCTGTGCGAGTGTGCGCCAGGGTTCCACCTGGTGGTGGAGTTCTGCATCATGCACAGCACCTGTCCTCACGGCCACGGAGTCGTGGCGCAAGGTAGGTTTATGTACAACGACGCAAAATAACACTAGGTAGGTTTATGTACAACGACGCAAAATAACACAAGGTAGGTTTATGTACAACGACGCAAAATATCACGACGCAAAATAACACAAGGTGACTCGGTGACGTGAAAGGGGTCTTTTATTGGACCATCTAGCTACGTCGTATTATGGTGAAAACATGCAAAATAACCAACAATAATCAAAGTTATGCCATGTAAAGGTTTACACAGTGAGCTGTTGGAAATATTCCGATAAGGCAGGTGAAATTACAAGGCGGTTATTCAAATCCCTGTTACACCATACCTCATAGACATTTCAAACAACGCAATGTCAGATCTTCCATTGATAGCTATTTATACATTGTTTTTTCAATCCCCATTATATTAAAAGCACAATATATAATAAAAATAATAATAACAATAATAATAATAAAAAAAATAATAATGATAATAATAAAAAGAAGAACTAGAAAATGTAATTCCACAAAAGGAATAACTTGTGCATATGAATGCCCGTAATCATTGAGATAAATTTAGTTGAGGTGGGGATCGAACCTCCAACCACCTCTACCCACTGAGCCATGTCACCCAGTTGACAGCCAGTAAGAAATTAGCGGTGTCAAACGTAACAATGGAAAGCTAGTCTCAATGTTATCTCTTTGGGAGTTTTTTGCATTTTTAATCGCAAATATCTCAAAAAGTATAAAGTTTACATTTACAAAAATGAAAAACAGACAGCACAGCTATTCAGAAGCAGCTCTTTGTAACACAGTTTGAATGAAATCTCGAGGTTCAGTCGTTTAGCCTCCATTAATTGCACAAATTTGGTGTGAGGAAGAAGAATATAACAAAAAGCGATATCTAGATAATAAGTGTGTATAAACGTCAGCCTGTTCCATTCATATGTCAGCTTTGATTCCTTCGTGTACGTTGACATTGTACCACACTTTCCACACACTGGATTATGAGGGCTTACTTCCTGGTTTCACTCACCCACTGATGTCACAGCTCTCAGAACATGTGACCTCATGAACATGGACTCCACCATCAACCATTGACAGTCAACTTTGTTTCTAGATCAAAGTGGAAGTTTTTTGTTTTTTTTGTTTTACTTCCATAGAGCCTCTGCAGAAACTTTGTAACTGAGTAGCCAGAGCTGCATTAAGCACCTTATTCCTGATAGTCTCATAGCCTTTTGCATGCATGCCTTCAGAGGACCTGTTTAGTCATCTGGGAGAAAGATTTACAGTGTGTTGATGTGGGGCCACTTAAGGACGAGTCTGCATTTTTAACGGGGATTCCCCTGTTTGCAGCAGCGCTGGCCTTTGTTATGCAAAGCGCAGAGCTGTGGCTTTGGAATATTTCAGCCACATTTTGTGCCTTGCTTTGGTCCGTACCACAATACACATATTTGACTTGCTGCAATTGCCTCTCAATGGGTCTATTTGTTTGCAACTCTTTGTCTTGCAACTCTCTTGCAAACAGGCAACACACGCCACACACACACACACACACACACACGCACACCCACACACACACACACACACACACACACACACACACGCATAGGCGTGTGCACACACAAACTCTCAGACGTAAGCGCGAACACACACGGACACACATACGGACATACATACGGACACGCACACACGCACGCTCACACACACACACACACACATACATTTCACATCTGACATTGTGTACATAAGCATATTTGAATGGGTCTGGAACAACTTTACATTTTTGACGTATGAAATGAGAAGGCACGCTTTTTATCTGCCCAAAAGCCACGATCTCAAGCGCACTCTTGATTGTATCAGTGTTGTGGTTCATGGGAGCCGCAGTGCTCAGCCTCCAAAAGAAGAACCATGAGAGATAAGCAGGAATAAGAGTGGAAACCGACCCAAAGGTCAGATCAGATAACTACTGCTACAACCGCCCTCTCGGCGGTCCTGCTCGCCTGCCGGTTCAGAATGAGGATGTGCCGGTTTGGTTCCACAAGTAGCGTCAGCGAGCGGCCGCTGTTGATGGGGAGCTTCGTGCCGCGTGGAAGCCTTTTCAGTTCAAGTGCAGTGTAGTACTCAGTAAGTATTTGAGAGCCTGGCACCACCGAATAGAATCTAGTGTAGCCGTACAGTGCGTTGTGCTTTGTTTGTCACTTTTCACAGTGACCATGGGGAAGCGACCACACTGAGACAGATTTGCTGGATGCTTTTGAAGGTCATAACTTTGGTAGAGTTACGACCTTGACTGTGAGTGTGCGCTGGCTGAAGACGTTGAATGTATTTCATTCAAGCCGTTAAAGTCAACGGACCGCAGGACAAATAAAGATTCCCAGATTCAATTCAAAGAACCTCAAGCCAAGCCCGTACACAAGGGTTCTGAACAGAAAACAGACGGTGTTGACGTGGGTGGTGGTGACCGGGGGGGGGGACTGATTAGCTGTCACCACGAATCACGTGACGCCAACAACCCATTTTTTGTTTTGTTTCAGGGACGCCGGAGAGCGACACGCTGTGTGAGCGCTGTCCGCGCGGCAGCTTCTCCAGCGGGGGGTCCCCCACGGAGCCCTGCCGGCCCCACCGGAACTGCAGCGCCCTGGGCCTGAAGCTGCTGAGGGCCGGCAGCGCCTCCAGCGACAGCATCTGCAGCCGGCCGGACAAGAACCCGCCCTCGGAGTGCTCTCAGCACCACGTCAAGTGCAACACAGGTAACACCCCCCCCCTAACCCCCACCCACCCCGCCACTCCAGGGAGCTCGGCCTGGTCTGAGCATTGGTGAACTGGATCAATGGATCTTTGCCGTGCTGTTCGGCACGGAGGTGAAAATAGTTACAGTGGCCCGGGAGTTATGATGGTGGACTTTGGAAGGCAAAAACACGAAACAGGCTTCTCTGGACACATGAATGGGTTGATAGTTGATTGAACTTAAGATGAGAACACTTTTGAGAAACAACTTTCCATCTGGACACAGAGAAACTGTTCTGATGCGTATGGATATCTTCTCGGTTTGGCCTGCTCGCAGTGTTTCTTTTGTTAATGGCCGTCCAACCCAGCATGGAGTTTGTACTCCTGAGGTGCCAAGGGTAGATTTGGGACACAGTCAACCACTCTGCAACCGCTGCGGAGTGGAGCTTATATCCACATGCGCACACACAGACACACACACACACACACACAACACACACACACACACACACACACACACGCCGTTATGTGATTTCCTAGTACACCAAACCTCAGCTATTAACTCATCCCACCATTCCCAATGTTGACACTGGAACAGGTCCAGCGCGATCCTTATTTTTCCTGTCCCCGGGGATTGGGAATCTCCTTGGTTAAAATTCTTCTCCGGATTCCATTCCATTCTTCTTCTGTACATTCCATCCTCTCACATTTCTTAAATGAAAAACCAGCGGGGCGAGCAGACCAGAGAACAGAGCCGAACAAAGGGGATGTTTATGGTACTAATGTCATGACGGCCCCCCCATGATTGATCAACCAAACATCTTCACCAGCCCTCCCACCCATAATGATGATTGATTCGAACAGAGGAGGGCTCGTCGCGCGGGCCCCCGTGGAGTCATTGGGAGCAGAGGCCCGGCCCTTTGATGCGGGGGCCATCGACTGGCAGATGCTGACAGTCACTGTAAGCAAAGCGGAGCCTCGAGCACGATGCGGAATTCCTCTTTCCCTGCAAAACCGCAGCTCGAAAAAACGAAGAAGCGAAAAAAAAAAAAAAAAGAGAATCCATTCACAAATCGCGCAGCAGCGAGTCTGCCGGACCGCAGGTCGTCTCCAGGAAGCACTGCGACCGTTTAACGGCGAGGCTTGTTATGGGTTAGGGTGGAAGGGGGAGGGGGGTGAAAAAAACACAACCCATTTTGTCAAATTGGAAGCAGTTGAGGGGGGAACCCGGAGAGCGATTCTGGGAAGGCGGCGGAACGTGGGTCAGTTTGAGACCCGGGCCAGCAGAGCTGTCATCACACGCCCGGAACGGGGGGGGGGAAAAAAAGAAAAAGGGCCAGACTCCTTTTTACACGTTTTGACAAATGATCACTTGTTCTGCGCCAGAAGGGCATAACTGAAATCCTTTCTGTGCTGTGTCTCGTCGATGCGTCGACCTCAGACGTTCCTGTCAGGCCCGCTAATGGAGCTGTTGCATAATAAACAATTATCCTATGGTCGGACTTGAATTCAAAGCATCTTTTTTGCTTTTTCCCTATTTGGCTGATGTGACGCGTTAAATGTAACTTTTCATTTGTATAATAAATGATTGGTTCAATCCTATGAGCCCATATAATTCACCCAGCGTACCTGCCACTCATCACTGACCCTCTCACCCCGGGGCGCCCAAACCTTTTATTCCCTGAACCATCTGTGGAGGTACTTTCTGCCCCAGGGCCCACCAGATATTTTTCTACATTGTCATGACCATGTCAAATTACAATGAACATTCCTACATATATCGTTCATCGTTTGTGTATATTTTCTATCTCGCTGCCTTTGAAACAAAGAATCGTCACGCGTTTTTGGGTGAACCGCAGTGGCTCGAACCAATCACCCGCCCAGTGTTTTTCGAGGGGGCCTGCCCTCTTTCCCAAGGACGACTTCCCAGGTGGTTCTGTGGCCCGACCAGCTGGCGCCCCATAACACAACACCCATTACAACTGTGGCTCAGCTCTCTCTCTCTCTCTCTCTCTCCCCATCTCTCCCTCTCTCTCTCTCTGCGTGACGCCCGCCTGGTCCGTCAGACCTGACGCTGTGCGAGGAGACCATCTTCCAGTCCCTGGCCTCCCTGCAGCTGTCGGCCGTCACGGTGGACCGGCTGATGGAGAGCCTGCCGGGCCGGCGCGTGGACCGCAAGGGCCTGGAGAGGCTGAAGAAGGCCTGCGACCACCAGCAGCAGATCCTCCAGCTGCTGCGCCTGTGGAGGGAGCAGAACCGAGACCAGGACAAGCTGTACGGCATCATACAAGGTCGGCCATCTTGGATCGTTGTTGTGGTGTGGGAGGCTTTGTCAAGCTTGCCGGGGTTCTGTGTTGCATTATTACTGTTATTCCATTTCTATGGATGATGAAATGATGAGCTGAGCTGACATCATTGAGAGTTCATTGAGAGAAGGCTAATGAATAAAAAACAAAAATAATTAACCAGACTCAAATGAAATCACTTGAATGCACTTGAATTCCCACAGCCTCACTGTTAAGACAAGATAAGATATTCCTTTATTAATCCCCCTTCGGAGAAATTCACAGTGACCAGCAGTACAGGGGATAGATGAGTGCAATAAGAGCCTGACTATAGTCAATAATCAATAAACAATAAATAGATGTACCTAGACAAGATTAGGTTCAAATAAGTTAAATTAAATGTGAGCTCTTAAGTCAGGTCGGTGAAAAAGTGAGAGCCTGTATGCATACATAGTAAACATTATTAGTTATTAGATTTACTCATAGTCAGGGACCGATCGCTTACCAGTGTCCATTTTAACAAACGTCTTTCCATCAAGGCTTCTAGTCACTCAACCATTAGCATCCGCATACAATCAATCACTGAACACCTTGAGCACAAGGACCCAGCGTGACTCCCCCCCCCCCCCACTGTCACTCTGCCCCAGGCGTGAACCTCTGCGAGCGGAAGGTGTCCCGCTGCAGCGGCCTGAGGAACGTCAGCCTGGACCACCTGATGCTGCTCTCCACCAGCCTGCCCGGCGCCCGGGTGCCCCCCGAGGACGTGCTGTCCCTCACCGCCTCCTGCCCGCCCGGCCAGCACGTCCTGCAGCTGCTGCACCTGTGGAAGCGGGCCAACCAGGGCCAGGACCTGGCCAAGGCCCTGAACCACAGCCAGAGGGCGCTGCGGAGCAAGGGGGCGCCGCGGGCCCTGCTGCGGGCCGTGAAGAAGGTGGGCCGCGTGCTGGGCACCACCACCGTGCACAAGATCTACGAGAAGATGTTCGCCGGCGTGCCCAAGGACGACTCGTGCTTCAAGACGCACAAGCCGCTCAATGAGTAGGGCGGAGGAGGGGTGGAGGAGGGGCGTTCGGGTGGGTGGGTGGGGGTATATATAGAGGTAGACAAAACAACAATTGGGAAAATAATACACTAATGCCCCCATTTTGTTTCATTTTGTTTTTGGAACCATCGGCACAGGTACACTTTGACACGTCGGTCCAAACTGTCCCAATGTACACGGCGGTGTGCGTGCGCACACACACACATACACACACACACACACACACAGACACACACACACACACACACACACAGTCACGTGCGCTCATTGACGGTCGTCGGTTCAATAAGAGTAAAAGGTATAAGCCATAAGCAAGCCATGAGACTTGTTTTAAATGAATTATATGAATAATATCTTCTAAAAAAGGAAGACGCTTCACTGAGTGCCAATTTGGGATTCGTCTAAAACCTAACAGAGCAGGTGAGGAAGAAAGGGTGGGGATCGATGATTATGAATCTGGTGAACTCGTTAATAGCCCACAGCCCACGCCTGACCGCCCATCACAAGCGACACGTGGGGACACGGGTCGCGGGCCGGGTCTGTGTCCACGGCGTCACTTGTCTGCCCAAGAGTGATAGCGCCCCCCCTATGGTCGGAGTGGCACCGAACGCTCCTCTCCCACGGGGGGGGCATTCAATGTTGGTGCCAAATATGAAAACGTTTTAACCAATCAGGGGCTGAGCTATAGCCGTTAGCATTTCTGAATAATACAATAAGAATCCCTACAAAAACAATAGGTGTCCACGGTTTCCCTTTGTGAATGCCTAATGAGTGACTATTTAAGATGTACATATTGCGCTATTTTATGGTTGAAGGTCAGACAAATATTGTGCTGTTTTCTCACCCTTTGAGAGGAAGGATTTGGTTTCACAATGAAATGTTTTTGTTTTGTTTTTCCCACTCTCTGTTGGATTGATACGTTTGTACTGGACTGCTGACAAGCTCATCTTAAAGATTTTTTGTTTTTGAAAGAAACGTCAGCTTTTAATGAATGTTCAAAGGAGTGCAATGCTTTTCTATTTAAAAAAAAAAGGAAATTTTACTTTTGAATTTGTAAAATCTGTTCTTTTATAAGGATTGAAAATACTGGATTTAAATGCTGCAAGTTCATAAAGTTATATTTGTGTTATATTTTGTTGTATTCCTTTTACATAATTAACCGTATGGTTCTTTGTTGTATATATGCTTGACTGTTTCCTTTTTCTAAGCTTTTTGTACCTTTGTGAATATTCAGATGGTCATATTAAAACTCTCTTACGTTTTCAGTAAATGATCAGAGTTCTATGAAAACCCTTTGAGCAGCTACATACACGTACACACTATGTATGAAAACCAGTTGGCAGACATTGAATTGCATATTTGGCCTCTATTTGTGGGAAAGGCATCATTGACACATGAAACAACAGACCTAGACTTGCATCTAATAAGGAATGCCTTCGCTGCCATGGCCTGAATTATGAGCCAATTGTTAACCCATGACCTGAACCTTATTTGACCTAATGTATTATTGTTATTAATAATAATATGAACAGGTGTGGGGGTGGCCATAGGGAAAATAACAAAATCGTTTCAGTCCATCAACCCATATTGGTTCTGAATTAAATGGAAAAATTATAGTCGGTGTCTCCCTCGTGTGGCATAGAAATGCAAAGACACGTTGTGCGAAGCAGCTATTAAAACAAAATACAAATTAAAAGAAAGCAGTGTGTTTATTTCTAATTGTATCATTTATTCATTCTAATGATCTGTAGGCCTAAGTGTCAACCATTTAACAAGTAGGATCTCTGATTCAAAATCACCAATAACCAGTAATCACTTGTTTTCGAGAACACTTACATACATTGCACAATAGGCCCTAGCACACCCCTTAGAAAGACAAAGTATACTTTAGGTTCACTTACAAAGTCAACTTAATTTAATTAATTAATTGTATATGAGTAGGCCTATACTTACTATGCAAAGTATGTAAAGGAACTTTCCTTTACATAAGTATAGGCCTACTCATATACAGTGTACTATCTAAAAACATATTGGTTCTTCCTTTACATTCAAGTTTTATTTTGTACTGCAACTATAGTACAAGGGAACTGATACTGCTGTTAGTTTACTAGTGCTATACTTGTAGCCCACTTTTTAGTTTATGAAAGTATTCTTCTAATTATACTCTCAGTAAACTAGTAAACTGCTAGATAATATCATATTATGTACTACATTCTAAACTGCAAGTTTAATTTTTCTCAAGTTTTGAACACAATTCATGAAACAGCATCGGACGGGTCTCAGGTATTCATTTGAACTAATTTGCTGTAATGCCGAACACGTCAACAATCCATAGGGATGCAACAGGACCATTCTCCTCCCCACCAGGGGGGTCGTTGTTGCACCATGGAGGTGCTCCACCTTCGCCTCTCCGTCCATTTGATCGGCAGCAGCGTCGTCCTCGTCTTGAAAAAAAATCTCGCGCATCTCCCTGCCCTAGGGTTGGGTTGGTATTGTGCGTATGATTTAGCACAGTAGTAAGACAGTTGCTGTCGACCATATCAACAACGTTTAGGTCAACAGTCAATGTAATTAAGAAAAAAAAAAAGGGTTGTTCTTTGACTGTCTCCCAAGTGACCCGGACAAACGGTGAAATGGGTGGCTGCCATGAGGACACTTAGCCTTAGCCAATAATTTTATACATTTACTGTATATTTACATTTAGGGCATTTAGCAGACGCTTTTATCCAAAGTGACTTACAAAAAGTACACTCGTCAGTACATGTGTTATACCTTAGCCTTTCTAGTTCCTTGCTTTGTCTGGTGATAAAGGTAACCACAATACTTGCATGTTTTCATATCTGCAACTTAAATATGCAAATATTTGTAATTTGCACTGAACAAACAAAAACAAACATTCATTGATTATCACAACTGTCATCGATGCTATCCATTTTCTGTCAATTGACTAATTGCAGCCATAGGCCACCCCTTAGTCAGCCAAGAGACAGTAACTTGGAAGTGAATTTCCAGGACCAGAAATCTGTAAGAAAAAAATACTGCCTCACTGAGTTCAGTAGGAAAGTGAATGCCTGAAATTGAATGATGAAGCATTTGTGTGAAGTGGTTTAATCAAAATGTAGCTTGTTTTGAAGCAATTTCCTGTATCAGGAAATCACCCGAACATCTCTCAGGTACATTTCGCTTGTTACCTGACAACGTCAGTGGATCTTTAGAATTTGATACAGATGTGTAGAAAGATCGGGAACGTGCCACTGCCATCCAGACATTTTGATGTAGTTCATAGTTCAAAGCAAGCATCAGAATGGGGAAGAAATGTGAGTTAAGTGACCTTGAACGTGGCGTGGTTGTTGGTGCCAGACGAGCTGGTCTGAGCATTTGAGAAACCACTGACTCACGGAGGTTTTAACTCACAACCATCAGCTCGAGTCTCGAATTTAGCGTCATCAAACATGAAAAGCATGGCCTTGTATCAACGGGAGATCCCCATCATGGATGTGCAGCCGACAAATCTGCGGCAAGTGTGTGATTGTGTCACGTCAATATGGCCAAAGCTCTCTGAGGAATGTTTGCGGCACCTTGTTGAATCCGTGCCATGAAGGATGAAGGCCGTTCTGAAGGCAGGAGGGGGTCCCAAGCGGTCCTAGCAAGGTGTGGCCGGCGAGTGTACACATGCACATCAGCTTATCAACTCGTTCATCATCTGGCATCAGTCGTCATTATTGCATCAGCTTTTGATAACCGTGAGTAAACAAGTCAATGGAAAAACAAGCCAAAACAGCTATCCTCAGTGGGTTGCACTCAAAATGTAGAAAAAAACATACAAAGATAATTATGTTATTAGTATAATGTCGGTTTTTAACAAAATGCCATTACATGGTTTGTGGTGTTATATCTCACCATGACTCTGATTACCCAAAACAATTGTAAACACACTGTGTTACTGATTACACATTTCTTCATCAGTAGAAGTGCTATGCAGATGAAATGAAAAATAAAATATTATGAGTGAATTAAATTTAAAAGAATAAAAAGACCTGATGATTGTGAAAGAATTCCAGGAGGTGGTGATAGCTGTTGATTTATGGAAAGCTGTTGATTTATGGAAATGTAGATTAGCCCCAAGGTCAGCCTATGATTTATGTTCCACTGGAAAATATGTTTAAGAGCAAATATGCATATTGACCATAGGTTTCCTTTTTGATTCCCCAATATATAGCATCTTTTACAGTATGTAGCAGTTGTCTTCTGGAAGAGCCTCAAGACTCACTTGTTCAGAGTTCACCTGAACCCTGCATAACCCTACCCTCATGCTCTTATTTGTTGTACGTCTTG
>JAOPUI010000008.1:15522880-15533259 GCA_027123135.1 Urophycis floridana | reverse complement strand
TCCGTCGTCGTCGCCGCGCCCGCCGTCGCTCTCGGCGTCGCTGTCCCGCGGGCTGGCGCGGATGCCCAGGTGCGAGGCCAGGTCGTAGCGCTGCATGTTGGAGAGGAGCACGCGATTCTCGTACTGCAGCTGCATCACCTTGCCGCTCAGCTCGTTGATCTGCAGCCGCGCCGCCTTCAGCTCCTCCTGGAGGCCCTCCATCTTGGCCGGCTCGGCGCCGCCCGACCCTGGGCGGGAGGACAGCACACAGGAACCTCGCGTCTTCAGGTGTCTCGGAGGAGCCAGGAGGCTCTGATATTGAGTGCTGCTTGTGTGGATGTGTACTATTATTATTACTATTATTATTATTATTATCATTATCATTATTATTATTATTATTATTATTATTATTATTATTATTATTATTATTATTATTATGTAAGGATTAATGCGTTATGTCTTGTGGAAGATGACCATTATCATAATAGACAAAATAGAATAGGCACTGCATCTCACATAGTTAGCTGTGTGTTCTTTGTCACATCCATCTATGTGTTGAGTTGTGTGCTGTGCTTTAACGTTCTGGTATGTTCTGCTCTGACCGCGTGACCGCGAGACCATTTCCCCAGCCTTGACTGTGTGGTCATTCCATTTTTGAATTGAATAAAAAATAAAAGGCGCTGACTCACCGCCCCCTCCATGCCTGGACCCAGCTTCATGAGACCCGGCCTTATACTTCAGTTTGTTCAGCTCTCCTGTCACCTGGTAATCAATAAGAAGGGTTCAGTCAGACTGAAAGGACAGAAAGCCATTTGGGTTTGTATTCATAGAAGTATTCATAGCTTTGAGATTCATAGAAATTGGATAAAGCATCGCTTCAAAGATCTGAATAATATGAAAATGTAATTTGCGCAAAGTGTCTGTAGAAGCAATGTAATACTCAGATAGTGCTTAAAGGTGAGGCATGTACATTTGCAGATTTGATATTTTGTGTAATATTCATTCCACAATGTTGAATAACTACAATGAAGGTGCCCTGAAAGAAGATAAGAAGATGTATTTTTAATATATTTTAAGGAATGCACGGCCAACATAAAAGAAATAGGATTCAACTACATTTATTCATGCATGACTATTACTAAACCAGTGTACTCTGAGTTTATACCATAATCACCTTACAGAACCAGAGGTTCACGAAGGCTTGGTGAAACCCACATAGCCCAGCCTTAATGGTGCCTTTTCACAGAGGTGTTCCAAAGAGGGAACAAGAGGAGTACTACCCATCATCAGGTATACGTCAATTACTGAGCAGCAGCAGTTCTATCTTCCACTGTTTTCTGTCTACACTGGTGCATTGTCGTTGCGTTCGTTGCCATGGAAAGGCACTTTATTGCTGGGCACTTCTCGTCCCAACAGCTCTCTACCTTTTTATTCTCCTCCTCCACATCTGCCAGGTTCCTCCGGAGGAGCTCGGCCTCGTCCTCCACCAGCTGGAGCTGCTGCCTGAGCTCAGACAGCGCCTCGCCCTGCTCCCTCGACTGGTGGCCCCCGTTGCCAGAGCCATCTGCTCCTGCAGCCGCAAGACTGGAGGAGGAGAGGGGAGGAGGCCCATGGAGGAGAGAGGAGGAGAGAGGAGAGGGGAGTCATGAGGAGGGAGTGGAGAGAGGAAGTGGGAGAGGAGAAAAGGGGAGGGGAGCAGTGAGGAGGCGGGAGTGGAGAGGAGGAGAGAAGTGGAGAGAGGAGGAGAGGAGGAGGTGACGACGGGATGAAAAAGGATGTAGGAGAGGATGAGTGGGGAGTAGCGAGGAGGTAGGAGAGGAGGGGAGAAAGTAAGTGGGGAATGATGGGAGGAGGAAGAGGGAGGGCAGGGGAGAGGAGAGAAGTCGTGGGAGAAGAACAGAGGAGAGGAGAACAGGGGAGAGAGGAAATGAGAGAAGAGGGAAGAAAAGCAGAAGAGAGCCATTATCCTCCATCTACCAGAACAAAATAACACCACAACACCCAGTCTCGCTGCTACACCCCCACCACCACTACCACCACCACCACCACCACCCCCACCAACCCCAACGCTAAGTACCAGTCTTCTCTCATGTCGTCCAGCTCCGCCTTCAGGCCGCGGTTCTCCACCTCCAGCTCCACGATCTTCCTCCCCAGGATGTTGGCCTCCTCCTCCACCAGGCGCAGCCGGAGCTTCAGCTCCGACTCGCGGGTGGTGGGCGGGCCGCCAGCCTCGCCCTTGGGCAGGGGGCTGTCCACGTCGCCGTAGAAGGAGCGGTACTTCTGGAGCTCCTGGTCCAGGCGGTCCTTCTCCTTGTCTATCTTGGCCATTTTCTTCCTCATCAAGGTGGCCTCCTCTTTGATAAAGGCCAGCTGGCATTTCAGGTCCTCGTTCTCCTCCTGCGGTGACACAGCAGGCAGGGGTCATCCGGATATACAGAGAACATTTTTAATTGCGTTACATTTTTGCATCGCTGTAGTCGTTTTTAATGTCCACCGTCTCTCTCTCTCGCAATGTAGAAATGTATCGTCATCGATCGTCATGTATCAGGGTGAAAGGTTATCATTCCCTTCTCTAAGCGGCCTCAGGCGTGTTTTGTTTGTAATTTGATCACACGCATTAAACAGGACTCTACCAACATGAGCTTTCATAGGGGCCGTCAGCATGGACTCCAGCTTTGGCCGCCATGGCGACTGGCTGACTCACCTCCAGCGGAGTCTGCGGGGCCCTCCTGTCTGCCTTCCCCCCGTCCTTGCCTCCGCGTCTCTTCAGCGACAGCTATAGGGGGAAATGGTGCGGTGACATCATGAGCACACTGGGTACGGCGCAGCAGTGACAGGACACTAGGGTAATGGAAAGCCAATGGAAAAGGCAGACTGCCTTTCTGTTGTGTGAGGATTAGAGTGGGAGTTCATTTTGGTTGGACTTTTTTCAAACAAAAGGAATCAATGTTTCGGATATTAACATTTAACTTTTCATTCTAAAATCTTTAATCAACAAGTACAAAATATGAATACTATGAATAATATATATTTTTTTAATATAGGCAAATAGTAATAATTAAATGACACTCACACATACACACACACACACATACCCTCACACACATATATGCAGACATACACACACATGTACACACACACACACACACACACACACACACACACACACACACACACACACACACACACCTCTTTGGACTTCTCCAGCTCGTTGTGCAGGGCCTGCTTGGTGACCTCCACCTGGATCAGCTTCTGCCTCAGCCTCTCGTTCTCCTCCTCCGTCCTCATCCTCTTCTCCTCCACGTTCTCCAGCTCGTGGTGCAGGCGCACCGACACATCCTTGGCCACCTGGGGGAGGTAGAGAGTGGCGGAGGGGAGGGGGGGGCAGAGAGAGAGATGGAGAGAGATAGAGTTCAGATGAGTCAGAGCATGGAGGGAGAGAGAGGGTGACAGAGAGATAGTTGGAATGAGAAAGAAGGAATGAGAGAGAGAGAGAGAGAGAGAGAGAGAGAGAGAGAGAGCAAGTGGGAAAGAGAGGGGGGTGAGAAAAGGAGAGGGGGTTGAGAGAGAGAGAGAGAGAGAGAGAGAGAGAGTTCAGATTTGTCAGAGCATAGTCAGAGAGGGAATTAGAGAGTGATAGATAGGGTGGTGAGAGAGAGATGAGGGATGAAGTTCAGATGAGTCATGGAGAGGGAGAGAAAGAGAGAGAGAGGGAGCAGAGACAGGAGGGGTGAATGGCGGAAACAGAGCCAGGAGAATAACAACCCCGAAAAAAGAGAGAGAAAAAAAAGAGAGTGAGAGAGAAAGAGAGGAGCGGGGGAGAGAGGGAGAGATAATTGGT
The DNA here is from genome assembly GCA_027123135.1 of Urophycis floridana. Taxonomy (NCBI): domain Eukaryota; kingdom Metazoa; phylum Chordata; class Actinopteri; order Gadiformes; family Phycidae; genus Urophycis; species Urophycis floridana. The sequence continues at coordinate 15,529,439 of JAOPUI010000008.1, read as the reverse complement.
AAGTTAATGAGACATAAGTCAGGGTTATCACGAGAGGAAGAGGAGAGAGAGGTAGGTGAGACAATTACTTTATTCATGATGTATTTATTAATTAAGAGACGACACACACTTTCTCTGATTGTCCTGATTACTGCTCTGTTGATCTGATAACGGTGTCAGACACGGCTACCATGAACTCCCAACACACCTTTCTTCAGATTAGAACTGAACGGAATCTAGGCCAGAGCAGAGGCTGGGGTTTGTTGGGAGTCCCAATGTAATTACAACCCAGCCCTGCTGTTTGTCTGTCCAGCCCTGCTGTGTGTCAGTCAGTCCAGCCCTGCTGTGTGTCAGTCAGTCCAGCCCTGCTGTGTGTCTGTCCAGCCCTGCTGTGTGTCAGTCAGTCCAGCCCTGCTGTGTGTCTGTCCAGTCCTGCTGTGTGTCTGTCCAGCCCTGGTGTGTGTGTGTCTGTCCATCCCTGCTGTGTGTCAGTCCAGTCCTGCTGTGTGTCTGTCCAGTTCTGCTGTGTGTCTGTCCAGCCCTGGTGTGTGTGTCTGTCCATCCCTGCTGTGTGTCAGTCCAGTTCTGCTGTGTGTCAGTCCAGTCCTGATGTGTGTCAGTCCAGTCCTGCTGTGTGTCAGTCCAGTCCTGATGTGTGTCAGTCCAGTCCTGCTGTGTGTCAGTCCAGTCCTGATATGTGTCAGTCCAGTCCTGCTGTGTGTCAGTCCAGTCCTGATGTGTGTCAGTCCAGTCCTGCTGTGTGTCATTCCAGTCTTGCTGTGGGTCAGTCCAGCCCTGCTGTGTGTGTCAGTCCAGTCCTGCTGTGGGTCAGTCCAGTCCTGCTGTGTGGGTCAGTCCAGTCCTGCTGTGGTTGTCAGTCCAGTCCTGGTGTTTCCACCACACTCCCGTGTTACCTTCAGGTCCTGCTCCATGCTCCGGAGCAGCTCCCCGTCCACCTCGCCCGTTTCGGCGAACCGGAGCCTCTTCCGCTCGGCCTTGCGGAGCCGGTACTGGAGGATCCGGCAGTTCTTGTTGGCCCGCTCCAGCTCGCGCCGCATGTCCTGCAGCTGGCAGGCGTCCTCCTCGTAGAAGGTGTCGCGGATCTCGTCCATCTCCGCGCGCATCTCCTCGATCTCGTTCTACGGTCGCGTTCGGATCACATGGAATGTAAGAGAAAATCCATTTAGGGATGACCTCACTTGTCGACAATAACTGATGGCCTGACACACGCACATACGCACACACATACACACACGCACACACACACACACGCACACACACACACACACACACTTACACACACACTTACACACACACAGACACACACACACACACACACACACTTACACACTTACACACACACTTACACACACACACACACAACCACACACACACACACACACACATTCATTCATAATGCATACATACATACATACATACATAACCTACATACATAAATATTTCCATCCATACACACAGGCTATAGGCCTGTATGGTGCGTAGGCCTACATGAATAAATACATGAATAAATAAAGGTTAGCCTTCGGCTAATAGCTCTGAAGCTAGCAGCCACAGGTGCGGCACTGGCACCGATAACTGTGGCTGAGACAGATTCAGTGAGTAAGGGAAACGCAGATTCCTTGGCGAGTAGGCCTACCTTGAGATCTTCGTTCTCATCCTCTAGCTTTTCGATCTCTTCCTGCAGCTTCTCGTCTGGGTGTGGGGAGTCCTCGGGGGACAGCTCCGGTTCTGAAGCCGGCGGGGAGGCCGACTTCGTGGGCATCTTCGTGCCTTTCTTCCCCAAGCTCTTGTTAAGGTGAAACTGGATCAACTCGGACTGCAGACACCCCTCCTTCCAGAAGCCGGGTCCGCAGCCCACGGCGCTCTTGGAGCTTTTTTTGCCGGCGCTCGCTGCCTCCACTCCTTTCGGGTGCTTGCTGCGCAGTTTGGGGGATTTGGACGAACAGGGCTGGTCCGACACCACGCGGTTCTGCTCTACTCTGGAGGGCGACGAGACGTCGTCGGACGCATGGCTGCCGCCGCCGCTGCCGCGTTCCGCCGACGCCCTGCTTAGCGGCGGACTTTCAGCACCGCTCGCCTGGACAGCAGCGGCGCCTTTCGTCCCGGTCTGCCGCTCCCTGCCCGTAGCCGTGGACACGGGGGAATGACCGCGGCTGCTTCTTCCGCTTCCTCCACTTCCACCTTGTTTTGACGTCTTGCCGGCCTTCTGTGCGGCGGCTTTGGACGCGCCTTCTTTGACGCCGGCCGGCGATGACGCGCGCTGCTTTTTGGTGCGCCCGCTATTGTCTGGCTGGCGGGGCGCGTCGGCAGCGCCGCTAGCGGGTGGGTTCATCATGGTGTCATAGGCGATGGCTCATTTCATCCACGGCTTCCATTTCATCCCTTTCTCCCCACACCCGCCCACCACACACACAGCGTTATCCTGTGGATTTGCGATGATCAAAAAGCAACAATTAGCTGTAGTAGCCTACAATGGCGTGGGGATAGGCAACACGAGAATGACCTTGTTAAGGAGGAAAGGGACTTGGTCTACTTTGTCGTTTCCCTGTGCCTCGAGTGGAAAAGATACGAGTGTGTGCATCAAAACAGCAGCAGGCAAGGGCATGAGGCGTGCGTTTGGAGGATTTATTGATCAATTATTAGCCATCAACAGCAGGACAACTCGACATACGTGAGAACCAGCACGTCTAGGGTCCTAAAAGCCCAAATGAGGTGGTCTCCTATATAACGGATCCGCACCATTAATGAATCCATTTACATTCTATTGAATCCTCGAACAGCCGGCGACCGAATATATTGGTGAGCAATTAAAACGCGCTGGTTTTGAAGCCTAGATTCTGCATGGGCTGTTACTACATTCTCAACCCAACCCAACGGTACCAAACCGACCTATAATATATGTCAAGCGACCCGTGTTCTATGTTGCTTTAAGTGCCATCTTTTTGACAAGGATTCATCTTCATCACACAACTCATATCAATAACTCAACGACTCATTACGCAAACGGACGAGGACGATGAACAAACGAAGTCTATAACGTGACCAAACCTCGCCTTGCATCTTTTATTCTATTTTAGACCTGAAATATGGTATTTAGAATAAAGACCCACGGGGTCAATACAATCTTTATTGTTAGAACAAACACAAGCCCTTAGTGTCGTCAATAAAAAAAACGTCAAAAAAACCAGGACAAATAGCAGTACTATAAGTATGATTAAGTGTAATCTTAAATGACTTTCAAGCACATGACGCTATAACAACTACAAGCAACAGTAAATCAACAGCATTCCCATCGCAGGCCCAACAACGAGATGTAGGACACAAGCTGATTCTTGGGGGCAATTCTAAACAATTTCCCGAAGCACCTGTCACGGTTTAACTCAGGGTCAGGGGAAATCAGAGAGAAACAGAAAAACAATCGTCAAACCAGCGCACATTTTGTTTTTGTCTTACCTGCTCTGTGTTTTATTTCCTCGCAGAGGAAGGCGGCCGTGGTGCTGAGGCAGCGGGATGCTGTGCGCCTCCCCGACCACCGAGCCGAACTGTTCCAATATGCATGTCATTACGTCATCGCGTAAGCCACGCTGACATTCTCCGGTGGTGTCTGTCCTTTTGTGATGCAGCCGGCTGCAGGTGCGCGCATGAGCACGCACGTGCGTACGCACCCGGTCATCGGCCTGACTCAGTTTCTAAAACTGGGCCACAAATTGATTATGCTTTATAAACGTCTCATTGAAATTGCAACAGGAAGCCGTTAATTGGTCCACGTGTTCATTCTGCCAAGAGGCTGAGATTCTTTCTGGCAGGTATACACACGTTTATCATGTAGGATGGATATTGTCTTAGCTTATAAAAGACTGAGTTATTTAATTCAACAACATATAACTAACTGGCACTTACCTGCTAACCTATTGACAATTGCTCGTTGCTTGATTTTATTTGTCCTTGTGGAGAATCAAATGTAGAGATAGGCCTTGTGTAATTTGATTTTAGATTTAATTTCAAAGCTGATTTCTATTGATAATTAACCTGACGGCTTATTTGGCCCCTGTATGCCATTGATAAACCTTGTCTACACACATATCCTGGCACACACACACACACACACACACACACACGCATACACCTGATCACACACGCTATTTCTATTAATTTGCTTTTCTACCACAGAACACACGCGGGCCATCCGAGAGGATGACATCATGCTGCCAACGGCTTGCCAACTCCAACACTGTGCTGCCCTGCGTGGCGACCGCTGGGCTCGTCCACTTGTGTTCAAGGACGTTCAGCAGAGGCCTGCCTGTCTACCACAGCCTCCACCGCTGCCTCTCGGTACCCGGTCAGCCTCAGTCAGAAACGCAGCGGATACATCACCCAGCCCCACCAAGGACACGGGTGGTGTCTCCCTCCTTCATCACGGTCTCAGGGTCACACCAAGATGCCACACAACCCTGTCTCAAGTTTGCTTTTTTTTTTTTAGCTTTTCAAAGATAGAAGAGGACACGTTTGCAACACCGTTTGTTATACAAACTGCCAGATCATCCTGATCACCGTCTTCTTCAAACCTAAAAATAACACTGTCATCCCACTGGGTAAAGCATGGTCTGTATTTCACACCCATATGTCCCCCCATTCCAAGACTTATCACTAGTGTGCACTGTGGTGCAGTGATGATCCATGGCATCAACACACACACACACACACACACACACACACACACACACACACACACACACACACACACACACACCTGTGTACACAGAAAAGCACTTTGCTGGGAACGAGGCTGGGAACATACCAGAGGGGTAGAGATCTTGTAAAGGGTATCATTAAAGGAATGACGGGGAAAAATGAAGTCGAACAAATGCGCGTTAAGCACATAATGTCAGCTCAGGTAATTCAAGATTCATCATCGCAAAGCTTGCTTATTTAGCCGCTCTCTGCGTCTTACATTGTCAGGTAAAATGCATCGGTTTGAACTGCTGCAAACCTGAGAATTTCTGCAGCGTTTCTTCCAATATTAAAGTGACAGTAACCACAAACCCCTGGTACTGTTCACCCCAGGTACTGTTCACCCCTGGTACTGTTCACCCCAGCTACTGTTCACCCCTGGTACTGTTCACCCCTGGTACTATTCACCCCAGGTACTGTTCACCCCAGGTACTGTTCACCCCTGGTAATGTTCACCCCAGGTACTGTTCACCCAGGTACTCTTCACCCCAGGTACTGTTCACCCCTGGTACTGTTCACCCCAGGTACTGTTCACCCAGGTACTGTTCACCCCTGGTACTGTTCACCCCTGGTACTATTCACCCCAGGTACTGTTCACACCTGGTACTGTTCACCCCAGGTACTGTTCACCCAGGTACTGTTCACCCCTGGTACTGTTCACCCCAGGTACTGTTCACCCCTGGTACTGTTCACCCCAGGTACTGTTCACCCCTGGTACTGTTCACCCCTGGTACTGTTCACCCCTGGTACTGTTCACCCCATGTCTCCAACACTCTGTTGACCTAGTTACATATCTGCCACGCTGCACCTCGCACACACACAAAGAATCACCAAGTTAATTAGTCTTTAATTAAAGATTATAAATCTGATAGTGTCGGTCCTTGATTGTGATTGGCTCAAAGCCGTGATACAAAATAAGTAAACACAACTGTGACCACATGATGAGAAAATTGCAGAAATGCGCCGCCAACCTCAAAGCGCGGCAGCTTGTGTTGACTGGCAACCGCGTGGCTGTCCTGAGGAGCCTGCTTGGCGGGGGAACGATGGTTCCTTTTCTTTAATAAAAGATCGCATTTCATGTTGCCGTGTGTTTATTTAGTGAAACCTAACTAGGCCGACTAAAGCAACTGAAGAGTTCTGTTTCTTGCGGTGGTGCCTGACGACTGTTCTGAACACGGCGGTCTGTTTTTAACCCCGTACTGCGGAACACATGACCCACAGGGGAGACGGTTGGAACAGAGCCATCGCCATGGGAACCGTCCGCTGCAGTCACTCAAACGGCACGGCGTCCGGACCAAGATCTGACCTCAAGATGCTCGGCGGAGATAAGGGTGTGACCGCGGCCCCCTGGAACCTTCAGGAGACGCCACGCTGGAGCCTGCAGCCGTTCTCTGGGGGAGAAACCCCTGGCGGTCGAAGCCAGTCTCATAAACACTGATTCACTGCTCGCCGTTTGCGTCGGCAGCGACAGCCTCAACAGAGCAGTGGCCCGTAAAGGTTAGAGCATGTCTGAGGACAGACAGCGCCTTAATCCGGTCCGCTGCCAGAATCACTTTTCTTCTGCTTGAGTTTTTGAGTCGGGCCAGGCAGCGCTCCAGCAGGGATCTCCCAGAGTGCTGGGAAAGTGTGCGCGAGGAGAATCTCTTGTTGAAAGAGGAAGATGGAGCATCTTTTAAAAAGAGGCCCTTTCTGTGGGCAGGGTTCCTCTGCTCTGGAAACAGATAGGCTAGTGAGTTGGGAGGGGTGGTGGGGGCGGGGGGGGCAATGGATCCAGTGATGGTCGCGAACAGTTACAGGCTGGCAGTTTCGGGGGTGTGTGTGTGTGTGT
>JAOPUI010000008.1:15502553-15514129 GCA_027123135.1 Urophycis floridana | reverse complement strand
GCCACTGTCCTGAGGACAGTGAGAGAAAAGAGAGAGAGAGAGAGAGAGAGAGAGAGAGAGAGAGAGAGAGAGAGAGAGAGAGAGAGAGAGAGGGGTAAATGACTGAGATCTATACAATGGTTTTAGTTGCGCGTTCAGCCTACCACCAGACGCACGGTAGTATAGCATAGGGTGTTGAGAATGAGGTCAGTGTCTGAGGCCTAATCCTTCCGCCGAAAGTTAAAATCGAAAATATGAATCTGACTGCAAGATGAGTTACACTGCGAGTCTGCACGAGTCTTGAGAGTGACTGAAGCTACTTAACAGACGGCAGAAGGAAGGACGGTTGATGTGTGAGACTTAAGCCCCAGGGCGCGGGACATGATGGATATAGTCTAAAAGCCATGCGGGGAGCCGGCATCATGTCGCACAAAAAGGAGGAGGTGGAGGAGGAGGAGGAGGAGGAGGAGGAGGCGGAGGAGGCGGAGGCAGGCACCACCACCGCGCAGATGTCAGCAGATTTTTTCAGCTCGATCACGAACACAGCAACCCCTTTAGTTGTAAGGCCAACCGTGATGGGCTCTCGTTTTTTTTTGGCTCATATTTAATTTAGGATGAACCAGGTTGGACATGATAATCACAGCGGCACGTGTAATCAGTCTTGGTTTTGTTTAAGGGTCTTAAAGAAAATGCCGCTCCATCTCCCCCACCTCGAGTGCCGCTGCAGCATCTAGTCTACCATACATAGCCCACCGCAGAGTCTGGCCCTCCATCGGTTAACTGCTCTGTTTTTAGTTTGTCAGTATGACAATGGCATATGCTGTTGAAATAAATTGAACAGCATGAAGCTGGAATTCATATGCGAAAAAAACGCGAATCGAGAAAAATTAGCATTCTGCTGCATGCATTATGGCCTTCGAGTGGAGTATTGACACATTCTTATCATCCATACTATAAGCTTTTGTAGAGTCTACACCATTGCGTCTTCCAATATTGCACATACAAAAACAAAAAATGTGCAAATTATGACCACACAATATGTTTTACTTACTACACCGAGCCCAAATTACCAAGGCATTCCATAAATTATTTTCATTCATTTCAGTGAGTGAGGATGCTCGCTCCCTTACCGTGTCGCTGGATAAATATCCCTTTATGAGGACAATCAGTAGCCTACAAGGTCATGCAGTCAGTACGGTATCTCCTCCCTACGGCACCGTTACACGTTCAAGGTTGGATGTTTTTCTCGACTAGACCAAAACGAAAGAGCCGTTTAGATAAACGGCTATAGTATTAATTCCCGTTCAGCGTAGCATACTCGTTCCTCTGCGGGTTGAGTGGCTGGGCAGAGATACAGAGACTAAGCAGTGAGAAGATCCTGAATTAAGGCGTTATTCTGGTTTTACCCAACGTCACTTCCGGTATCTTACTTCCTATGAGCTATGTACGCTAGTAAACAGTCTCTGGAACCATCGAAAATAAGAGTATGACGAGAATAACAACAACAACGAAAGGGAGAATCAATCTGCAGTTTTCTGACAAAGAATTCTACGCCACAAAATAGCCAAAACATGTACCGGAAATTGATATTCCTCTATCGGAAGTCCCGCCCTTTCTCGCGCTGCTAAACCTATATGACTAGACGATGAAGTTTTAGCCTTAACCTTTGAAACTTCAAGTACCTCCCTGTCCATCGGCTCTAAACCCATGTTACTGAAAGTCCCGCCCTATCTCGCTCTCGGCAATAACGCTTATTTTGAGCCCCCCGCTCAGTTCGTTCCGCCTTGAGATGAGAGCGCCTGGGAACGAGGGACCACCTGACAGGACTGGATGGGAAAGATGCACGGCACATGCGCACAACGGACGCAGCAGCAGCAGAAACTCCGGATACTGTGTTCTCTTCCCCGGCGATAACCTCTCTCTTTGCGTTGTATCGATCCACACATTAAATTCCTTTGTTGTTCTCTTCTCCTTTGTGTGTTGGTATAGAGATACCAACTGTGGTGATTTGTGTCGTTTTGAGCTCACTTTATGCAGTGCGCGGAGTCAAGATTGAATCAGATCGGCTCTCTGGTGGGAGGAGGTAGTGGTGGAGGTGGAAGTCCGTTCATTCGTATGACCGGCGAAGCTCTGCTATGGGATCATGATAGGCCTGTGGTAAACTACGGGCGCTTTCTCTGTAATATAGCCGGTGAGTCGACGTGTTGGATGGAGAAGGTTATTTCAACAGTATATTCAATACTGTGGTTCGCAAGATGAGGATTTGGAGCACGGAGCATGTTTTCAGGTGGGTCACGATGGCATCTTGCTCGGATGCTGCGGCGATTGGAATTTAAAGCTATATAGTCCCCATTAGTGCAGCGTTTAGGCTCTTTGTACGCCTGTATACCATAGTTCAGGGGGTGCACGTTCAATAACATACATTTATTTCCCATTCAAGCAGTCTTAAAGTTTGATTTACAAACCTATGGCAATCCATGTTAATGTGGATTGTAAATTGAGATATTATCATAGTTTGATTTTTGATCTACTGTACACTCTGATTTGTGCATTTGCAATGTAACCAGCAACACAGTTGTCTTTACCTGATCTTAAATCACTTCATGCATCTGTTAATGTATCTGTATATAAGCATAGAATACACTCAAAATGACGTAGCCTCAAAGCTTATGTAGAGGCTATTCAGAGTTCACCTTGAAATAAATAGTACAATTAGTAGTATCTCGAAGTAAATACAACATGGATTGTGGTTTTGTCTTCATTTGATCCAAATCGCATATGTAGGCCTATATGTATTAAAGATAATGCATAGGCCTAATTCATGTTACTAATGATGCATCAATATATGATTACTGTGACGCTTTGGTATGATTTCATTTTGTTTTGGTCTATTCAACAGTTATCCATGGGAGACGGTGATCAAGGCAGCCATGAGGAAGTACCCCAACCCCATGAACCCCAGTGTGGTGGGGGTGGACGTTCTGGACCGAAGCCTGGACCCAGAGGGACGCCTCCACAGCCACAGGCTGCTCAGCACAGAGTGGGGTCTGCCCGGCATCGTGCGAGCGGTAAGTCACCAACGTACACACACACACACACACACACACACACACACACACACAGGGGCGTGTCCATGAGGGCCTGGGGGGGGGCACATGCCCCACCGAATCATATATAACACAGTTACACTGTATAATTGCACTGATTAGCCCATCATTCCTAGCATAGTGCTAACTTCTAACACAGACATTTGTAAAGGTCATTTAGGTGAGTTTAGGTTCGTTAGCTTAGCTTGAGCTGACTTCCTTAGGTCCTCACGTGACAGTGCAGCTGGCACCTAGTTTGGCTCAGATATGTTGTCTCAGGAACAGCATGATTGTTAAATCAATTCTCAGAAAATACCAGTGGCCCGGATATTGCATTCAACCACAACTTGCACAATGGTTCTTCATCCCAATAGAACAGCAGCATGCTGAGCTTTTTCTATTTGTGGTGGACTGTCTGTTCAGCAAAGGTGTGCTTTTTCCTTTCTGATGCCTGCAGATCTTGGGGACGACCCAGACCAGGACCTATGTACAAGAGCACTCCATAGTGGACCCCGACGAAAAGAAAATGGAGCTGTGTTCTACTAACGTGAGTGACCACTCGTTACAGTGTGAGGGGGTTTCGCCACAGGAATGAACACCCTCAAAGTGAGACGAACGTGCGCTATGACCAACCAAGAGGCTTGAACAAACAGTGTGTTTCAACGTTTCAGATTACTTTGACCAACCTGGTGTCTGTGGACGAGCGGCTAGTTTACCGACCTCACCCGGACAACCCTGAGGTGTAAGTACCCACGCCAATTTCATGAGAATGGCCTCTTTGTTGTGGTCGTCAGAAGCGTTGTGTGACCTGTGTAGAATTTAGCAGCAGCAGGCGGAGAGGTGGCAGAGTGCGAGAAACTGAATACTCTCCCCTTCACCCCCTCCCTTTCCAATGACCGTGGTGTCCTGTACTGGACCACATTGTGGAAGGTGCCAGTAGGAATTTCTGTTTTGCAAAAAAAGTGATGTTACACGCCCTCCTCTTCCTCCAACTCTCTTTGAACGGCTCTAGAGCACAGACAAAGGTGCTCTAGAGCCGTTTGTCCATTCTGGGGTACTGTAGAAACATTGCCGCTGTGCAACACGGCAGCCTCCGTGGAACAGGACCAGCTCCCCATGTAGATATTAAGGGCTCTTTCTAAAACACGACGAGGCTAATATTCATGGGATACTTGATGAATGTTACATTCCATTTCTGCCAAGACCGTTTCGCTAGATGTAACTGAATTCCACACAATGCACCATTAAGTCTTGCTTTGTAATAGATGGCTGATAGTGACTGTGTCTGTATTGTATCCTATCCATACAGCACGATCCTGACCCAAGAGGCCATCATAACAGTGAAGGGCGTCAGTCTGAGCAGCTACCTGGAAGGAATGATGGCCAGGAGAATGTCCGCCAACGCAAGGAAGGTAAAAGGAAAACGCACAGACACACAAGCGCAAGAACGGTGTGTTGCATGCTTGTGACCGGTTTACTTTTATTTTGCAATCTATTCCGGCTGAAATCATCTGAAATCTAGCATGACATTCCCAGCATGTGTCAGTCATCTCCAAGCACGAGACCTGTGTTGAGACTTTCAACAGACAGATTTGTTTATTTCATTCTCAATCTGTCTGCCACTGGCTTACACCGGCTTGCACATTTGGTTTCATTTAGCATGTTTTGCCTTGCTTTAATTACAGTCTCTTGACTGTAGACTTGTTCCCAAGTCTACTGGAATAGGTTTTTATCTGTTCTCTGCGTGGGCTTTGACTGCTCTGTTCTGTCTTCTGTTCCTCCTCTGTGACGCGGTAGGGCTGGGATGCTATTGAGTGGATCATTCAGAACTCTGAGAGAGAAAACATGCCACTCTGTGATGTAGGCTAACTCTGTAGGTAACCACTCTCTTCACTGCTCCTAATATTTCCATTGAATGTCAACTCGCTTCTTTTTCCAAATCAAAAGTTGATGTGTGTGTGTGTGGGTGTGTGTGTGTCATTCTGCCTGAATGAGTATTTCAAGCGTGTGTGTATTATCAGCGATAATTGACTTAATCGGACACTGTTGTATTTTCTTTGCATTTGCAGGAATGAGACTTCATCTTTCTGCGTCCGGTGGCTTCCATTCAGACAGGCGGAGGGGGACAGCAGCGTCATCAGGCTCCTTTGCGAGGCGATTCATGTGCATTTTTGGGTGGAGGAGCCTGTACATCTGCCCGTCCACCCTCTCTCCTCTCTCTCACCTCCGTCATGACTCCACCCGGGCTACATCTGCAACACAACCTCAAGGACCCGGTTTCTCTCTCTGTCTCCAGTAACGTAACAGTTTGGACTGATCACAGCCTAACCAAGGCCTGGGAGATTCCCCGCCATGTCTACGATGGGGGGTTTTCTAATAGCCAATTAGCCACGAGGAAAATCACTTCCTTGTATTAGCCGCACAATTAACCGCTAACTCCTGCTTCATGATTACCCAGAGTGCCATTCACCATCACGTTGTAAGGATGCGTTGTTGTATCAGTGGTCTGATTGGTTGGTCGACAGCAAGGTGGGAAGGAAACGTGAGGAATGTCTTAGTTTCTGCTGCAGATCAGGATAACCGCGGAATGGACAGCCACACTCTTCAGTGGATGCATGTGTTACAGGGAGAGCGAAGAAGGGTCTCAGCATTTTATTATTTTTTTTACATATCATTCATTTTGAATTGATCACAATGTTCTGTACTGACATCACACAAGTGACTTCCCAAATTGGGATGATGAAAAAAGAATTGGTGCTTGTTATGTACATTTCAGAGGACAGACATATAATGTATTAATATGCATGCTAATAAATAGAAATAATTAATAAATTATGACAAATAATGTGATGTTCTTCTTGTTCCGCATGGCCGCACCTATGATGCAGCCATTAGATTAAGAGTGTGTATAACGCTAAAGCTACTCATAAATAAACTCATAAATAAATACATAGATAGATAGGTACATTGACAATACAGGAAAGAATAGGGGATGTTGACACTGTGTTATTAGTTTTAAGGCAGTAACAACTAAAGTGGATTATTGCCTTTGGGGGCTTTGAGATTGAATGAAAGTCTCTGTCTACGACTCTTTTGTTAATCATGTATCTTCCAGCCGAAATGTCTTCTAATTAATTAGGTTTTTAATTATATTGAGTGGAGGTTAGCACGCTGCATTCCTCCAGAGAAACCCACAAGGTTGATACACAAAGCAATGAGTTCTACTTAATAAGATCATACTTTTTTTTTAATTCAGTAAAAAAATATTAATTCTCATTTGTAAACATCATTGTAACTTGAATCAACAAAAATGCAGAGACTGCAATAAACACATCTAAACATTGAATCGCTGAATGATTTGTGTGTTGTTTGTTCCCACAATGTTTTGATGTGTGTTGAGACTTCTTCAATAATTATCTCTATAAGATATCCCTGCTCGTTAAATAAAAGTCATAGGTTGTTTTGGTTTGTTGGCAAGTTCTGAGTAGTGTCTACCGTCTGCTGAATCTGCCTACCGCAGTCTCTCTCCATCTCTTTCTCTCGCTACAAAAGCCTGGCATCTTGTAGTTCAGCCTTTGTCCAGCAGGAAGCACACGTTTGCTTCGAACAGAGTGGGCAGCACAGTTACCTTGAGTGGGGTTTGATGGGTTTGATGTATCCAAACGCATTTTCATGTCTTTATTGATTTACATTAAGGCAATAGTTGAATAACGTTGAGATGGTGTAATGTCTGACACTAGGTTTATAAAAAATGTTAATTTTGTCTTGTTAGCAGACATTGCTGTTCAGTCATTATTGTACCAATGTTCCACCCTAAAGCATAATATTGAAAAAAATCAGAAAAGGGGTATTTTTGTTGAGATTTATTGAATGAACGAGACAATGAAACATAAAATGTATTGCACAGCATATATCTCGTTGCTGTACTAACAGTGGCAGAGCAAAGTAGCCAAAAAATATGCAACATTTTGATTCAACAAAAGTGTTCCATAACAAACCAAGTGTATATTCCGTTTACAATTATTTAGCATGGTGCCCCTCGTTTCAGTTGTGCTGTCGTTCACTGCCAGGGAACTAAAAATGGTGTCAGATCCTCAAAGCTTTGCACTGAGAGAACGCATCAGGTGCCAAGACACGCCATGGCTGTGCTTACATCTGGTCACACGCAAGCCATAGAACACATGACGAATACAAAAAAAACCCTCCATCATCATCATCATCATCAATAGTATTTGTGTATAAAAGTGAAAAAGAGAGCAAAATAGGAAAACACGTTGACATATCAAAGAGTCACAGCATTCAGTCCGACCACAGATTCCCAGTCACCTTTCTTTCACATTCACCACTCGTACAAACAGCAGGCCCATAAATGATGGTCTTCCCTCCTTATCTTTTGGAGAACATTGTGGAAAAAAAAACAACACCAAAAAAGATCTGTTATTTTGTAAAACTCTAATAAAAAGAAAACCTCTCGAACCCTCTCAAACCCAATAAACCAGTACCATCAACATCATCTTAAAAAGTAGAAGGTGTTTGCTCTTCTCAACTTTGCTTTTCAATCGGTAGAATCTACCATCTGCACCCCCTTCTAGTAGCTACATCCCTCCTAGTATCTAGATGTAGATCCCTTTTAGCAGCTACATCTACATCCCATCTAGCATCTAGATCCCATCTGTCTGTCACATTCATTTGCTTTCCAATGGTAATCTACTCCCCAAGTCCTTGCAACAAGAAAAGCCGCGCAGTACCCTGCCGCATGTCGCAGCCTTCACAGCATCTACACACCCAGAATTTAATATTGCACTGTGGAAAAAACAAAACAAAACAAACATGTCCTATGTACAGTATGTACAGGCGGGTGGCCGACGGAGCTTCAGAAGTTGAAGAGGTCTATGAAGTCTTGGGGGGAGAGGGAGACGGTGCAGCTTTCTGGGTTGTTCGCTGTGCACGGGTGCTTTGTGTCCTAGAAGACGAGAGAGACACCGGGATTAAACATTGGTTCATAAAGGTGTAAGGCGTAAGCTAGAAGGTGTTTTTCGCCCGGGGTGGGTGACTTTTTTGGCCATTCGTTTGCGTTCACTTTGTCGCTGTGTGTCCGTTTCACCGTCCAGTGACTTAAGATAATGCAGTCAAATTCAAGTCACATTTTGAGGGATTAGTTTCTGCCCGTAACCTAGGTAATATCAGTCTGCCACTGCCTTAGCCTACTACCAGGAAGTATAACGCTGCTTCTGAGACACAAGTTCCTCAAAATGCAATGCCATGCAAGGTTGGTTTTATTTCTAACAATTTTCTATGAACTACCCCTTTAAGAAAAATGTTGCCCATTTTTTATTTATGCGCATTTGCCGAGTTTGCATTTGTATTCGGTACGACATTTCCCAAGGCCAAACGTGTCCCCGGCCACCTCATCTGGGTGAGGCGCTACAATGGGTTAACCGCTGTCTCGCTGGGCGGCTTGCTGAGTGCTGAGGGGCTGGCATACCTTCCAGAAGAGGATGTGGCAGTGAGTGCAGAAGTGGAGCGTTTCGCAGTACTCCTCCCGACGGGGGTAGCAGCGGATCAGCTTGAAGTACATCTTCTTCCACTCCAGGTGGCCCTTCTCCGACATGATCAGGCGCTTTCGGATCTACGGACACAGAGAAATCGAGAAGAAAAAGATAAACTATGACAAAACTTTCCTGGATGAATGATGAGTGTCAAACTTCAGTATGAACCCGCTGGACATGAACACACACATGAAGAGGTGCACCACTCCAGAACATGAAATTAATGTCATTATGGAGAGTGTAACCCAGTGACTGTGCCATGGGGGGTTGGCATTTCATTGGTGTAAAAGGTTTGACTCAAGTTCACAGATGGTCAACAGGCAATTAAAAAAAGTGGCGCCTGCTAAAAGAAATCAATTACCTTAGCACATTGTAAAAAAAAAAAAAAAAGCACAGCACTTTATGTATTTGAATGTCATGTATAACACCCCACGGTACGCTCATAAACACATGCATCCTCTGCATGGTCCGCTAACAGACGTACCTGTCTGTCAGTGAAGTGGTGCTGGCACAGCCCCTTCCACAACAGGCGGTCCTCCGACAGAAGCCCCAGGTCAGGGGTGACCTGGCCCAGGCTGACCAGGTCCCTGCCGTCCGACAGACGCTGCATGATGTTCAGCTGCAGGCTGATCGGCAGGTCGTTCAGATTCAGGCCTTTAGCCGTCGGCTGGAGGGGCGGAATACAAAAAGACCACTATTTTTTTTAATCACATTTATAAACACCACAATTATATCTTAATTGGAATTCAAGACGTAATGTATTCCTTCTGTATTGCAAAACTGGAGTCAATGAATCCCAGGTTCAGAATCAACAAGTCCAGCCCAGTGTTTTGAGGGAATCATTTCAATGCATTACATTTGTTGCAAAACCCAGAGGAAGCGAATGAAAGCAAACTTGACATTGTGACACCTTCTGAACCCATCTATCTATGTATTTATCCATGTATCTATTCCACCTATCATTTTCTGCATCCAAGTTCTCCTCAAAGATGCTCCTCCAAAAGTTGGACACATTTTCTAAAAATAAAATTCTCAATTAAATGCATATTTCCTGCTCAAATCTAAATCCACAAAAACTAACAACCTCCGTGGGGGGGGGGTGTCTCGACAGTACCGACATCATTACAATAGAAGATGACAACACTCTGAGGGCCCGTCGCCCGTCGCCCTACCCTGTTGATCTGGATGTTGTCCAGCTGCTGATGCCACTGCAGGATGTTCTCCATGCGGTGCACCCAGGTGTTGATGTTCCCCACCAGGACCGACTTGCCCATGTCCTGCACCAGGCCGCACAGGGACAGGTACAGCGTCTGCAGCAGCTCCTTGATGGGCCGCACGTTCTGCTGGTCGTCCAGCACTGCGGGGGGGGGAACAACGGGAGCACACGGGTAAGGGAACCGTAAAGACCCCCTCAAGGCTTTGTGAGGGGGACCAAAATGGTGGTCTGCAAATACATCAACTCTGACCGGGGGGGGGGAAATAAAATAACAGACGGCGAAAAGTGGCGACGTGGCCGTTCCAGACCGTGACGGTCTTCACAACGCGCGTGTGAAGCGATACCCTCTGTTATTAACAAGGAGCCAGGCGTGACCGCTCGCCTTTAAGCGGCCATTACTGCCAACATAAACCTGAGTCACCGCAACCAGCAGTGACTCAGCGCTCGGCAAAAAATAAATACATAAATAAATAAATCACATTCTTAAATACATGTTATTCTGTTCCGCGACGCCAACAAACCTGCGTCGTCACACATAATCCGTGGAAAGAACAAACACTTCTGAAACGCTTGAGAGCATGTTATTGAAACTAAATGGTTTTGAGTCCCCCTCGGATTCAAACGCGCACGCGCATACACACTTCATAATATTATCATAGCAGGTTGTGGTTCAACATATTTGGACAAAGGCTTTCAGGACGCTACTTAAACAACCTGAACCACTGCTCAGCACAAGCACACCGCGTGTTTACACTGGGAGGCCCAGCAGGACTCTGGATAAAGTCTGTTCTATTACTTTGGCACAAAACGCCCCCCCCCCTAGATCAGGGCTCATTATGTTGTGTACTCCAACACATGGCTTCAGACGGTTCTATATGTAGTGGGAGCAACGCAACGGAACTCATTCGCCATGCAGCCATCGCGTGACTGTGTCGTCTCTTCACAGTTCTAAAGAAATTGACTTTTTTTTCCCCCTAACGGGGAGCAGGTCGGGGCATTGGAAAATCGGGAGCGCGCGAGAAAGAGAAAAATAACAAAAAATAATCAAAAACTGTAAGAAAACATACAAGTCGACATTTTCAGAACCACACAAACACACACACACGCACACCTTTCTGCACCACTCTCTCCAGGATGTTCATGTAATTCTTCTGGGCCACGCCACTGAGCGAGGGCAGCTTGGACTTGGCGATGAGCTCCAGGAGCTGGACATAGACGCCAAGACACAGACACAGAGAGAGAAAGAGACAGAGACAGACAGTCAATCTGGTGAACGGGTGTATCCATTTGTTTGCCATTGCAGGCCGAGCCCTGCTATTGTAGAGGCCTCCTCGCAACCCTGGTGAGCAACCAGCAATTTCGCCTGAAGCCAATACTTTCTCCTTGTTACGCCATAACAGTGGCACACACAGATACACTCACAAGCACTGCCTTTCACCCGTGTCATTATAAGAAGAAACTCAAAAAGGTCAGCCCCCGCTGCCCCACATCAGTTTGACCTTTGGCCAGGTGTTGCTTGTGTTTCATTCTTTTGTGTGTCTTTGTGAACACGATCTTTGTAAACCAAGACAGGATGAGAACTGAGCACCAGGGGACTGAAGCCAGCCGAGAGAGCGAGAGCGAGATGACCTTTTGACCCTGCTAGGTCTGGTGCTAGTGTTCCGAAGGGCGCCCCCGCGGGCCCGCGCGGGGCGGCGGGGAGGCCCCCCCCGCGCACGCGGGGGGGGGGGGGGGGGGGGGGGGTGG
>JAOPUI010000008.1:15414746-15426104 GCA_027123135.1 Urophycis floridana | reverse complement strand
ACCCCCCCACCCCTCCTGACCCACTTAGCAACAGAACTTAACGATGATAAACAAAGATCAGAATTTTCACAGTGCCTCAATATAAATCAGATTTCATTGGGATGTGGGAGTCCTGAATTATGGACTTGTGTAAACGAGCACCTTGATCTCACTGCTTTTCAATGCTGTTTGTTTTTTTTGTTTTTGTCCCTATTGTTCTTTTTCGCAAATTGCGGAAATTGTTAAAGCTCTAGAGAGGTATTTAAAATAACACTAACGGTTCTGCTTTCTAATCGAAATGTCATCCAATGTCATTCATTCTCAACAGAATTGTCTTTTAAACGCACACTAAACTAGTACATAATAGGCAGCAATCATATTCATCACTTTGATGAGCTCAAAGTTAGCACTTGATTGTGTCAAGATTTTTGAGAGGTTCCACAGAAACATGCTATGAATTTGGAGGATGAGTCGGTGAATGATGCCACTTATTGGCCTGCATCTCACGTATGTTTAATAATCGAACTGCATCATGTCTTTCCTCGTATACTTTCATTATTTTTTTAAAGAAGCATCAGTTTGAGGCGTGATGTTCTACGGCTTGAAGAACAGGCTGAAGTGTTACTTGAATGTGTTTATAACCTGAAGATGAGCAGAGGATTGCTTAAATTGCCTTGTTTGGAAGAGGAGTTTTCGGTTTTCTAAACTCTCCTACTCTCAGATATTGGTACACACACAGGCTTAATGGATGTTAGTCAAGCGGTGAAGACTTCAAAACTGGCCTATTGTCTGAACAAGCAGAAAATATGAAATATGCAATGCTGAAAATGTCACTAGTTATGCAACAACAAAAAAGTCTGATCATAAAATTATCTTTCAAATTCCAATTACACTCTTATTTGTATTAAAATGTTTTGTTTATTTACTCACTATTGATATATTTACATACTAAACAGATGCTCTCAAGTTGGGTTCACAAAGTATCAAGTGTTAATTGTCAGAAATGTATTCTGGCAATTAATAAGTTATTTGGGTACAATATTTTCCGGTACTGCTAATATGACACAAATAATGTCAAATGGCATGATAACACCTGATCATCATGGATTGAATAACATCTCATTAACATACGCCTCGTAATTTATCTTGCACAGAATCTTAAGAGTGAGCTCAGAGTAATGGATTGTTTGTTTGTTTCTGTGGTCAACCCGGTCTTTTCCTCCTGTGGTCTGGACGTGTCATATCAAGTTCTGTTTATTTTTTGGTTGTTTTTATTTTTGACTAAACTGGAATGTGCTTCTATTTCTTTCCATCTTTAATTATTATATTCTAAGGGTGTGTTGCTCAATGAACTGCCAGTGGATATCCTTAGGAAGCCTCCAATTCATCTGTGGCCAAACATCAGCACAATCTGTTTAATTTGTTTCTAACTTCTTTCTTCCGGTCCCTTAACCTACCATCAACCACCCCTTAACTTGTGCCAATTGATCGTTTCTTGGGAGTTATTTATGAAATCGAAAATATTGTGTGAGTGAACATGCAAAGATTGAAAGACAGTGTTTTAGTGTGTCAAGAGTTTGTATGTGCGTGCGTGAAATTCCAGAAAACATCATGGTCACGTGAAACCAAATTGTTCTGTAGAAGTGATCCTGGTGCAATATGAGAAGGATACCAATTTAATTTGATCTCCACCCATCTATCTAGCAATCATTTCTCTTTTAGGATAGTGGTTGGTATTATCAATGTGCCTTCTAAGGAAAGACACTTATGAGTTCTTTTATGCATTGGCTTTGTGTAAGAAAAAGTGTGTTTGTTGTTTTCTTCATTTAATTTTCTTTTTCATTTTGAGTTGATGTCCAGTTACACATAACTGCACCCTTAGAAGTCATGTAACACTGGAATGCTATTAAGCTTTATCATTCACCACACATACATGTGACCCACATTCCTGCATTCTCTGTTGTAGGAAACTTTTATAGGCATAAGCCCCCGCTGGTCTCCACAAGTATAGTAATACGAGAGGTACCATCGCACCCACACACGCTGTTTCAGACATACGCTCTATGGTGATTGAATCTCTGCCTGCTTCCTTCACTCTAACTACAGACCTAATTTTATAGATGGAAAGATAGAGGAAAAATCACATTTTTTTAAAAAAAGGTTTTGATAAATAAAAACCAGATGAAATAAAACATTTGAAATGAACCAACTGTCTTTGTTTTTTTGTTTTTACCATTTGTTCAACAAACCAATTATTTCCTCAGTCTTTAACAGATTGAGTGTTAAAATGGACTACAATTAGGCCTACATTATTTCACTGGCCAAATAACCACACTGTTTTCATGAATCTTTGATGGAGTGATTAATAGATAAACTGTCAAAGTAACTGCAGTAGTGATATCCATCATTGGATAAGATGGCCACCATGACTCGACATGATGGGAGAGATTTTCAGAAATGACACTCCACAGTTTGATGTTTGCTGGTCCTGTTAACATAATGTGCAGGGTTATGTGCCCTTTACAGAAAGTCGTTGCTTCTAAAAAAGCTTGTAATTTTTTTGATTGACATACACATCCATCTCCTCATTATGGAAATTAAACCAGCAATTTTGTTTGTGTATTTTGCTGTAGTGCCCACCCACCTCCAAAAAGCGAGGCTTGTCATTGACCCTTAGATTGTCAACGACTATGAAGACATGAGTCTGTTATCTGGTGGTGGCGTCTTTAGACGTCTCTCTGTCTACGCGCCAACTGCAGCACCACTAATATGCTCGCCCCCTGACCCTACCCCGGAAACGCTGGTAAGAGGACCAAGAATCAATCACTGAATGGATGTACGCCTGAAGTCATTGATCATACAAAATGGGTGTCTATAAATAATGTATATATTTAAAACAAAATATCACAAATTGTCTGATTGGGTGAAAGCACTGGATTTGTATCGCCTACAGCCGAATCCGAGTTTGGCTCGGTCTGTTTCCCATCCTCCTTTAGTTCCCTAACTCATTACAGTGGAAACCAAGTTGTGTAGTATGAGAAGAAGCTAATTAATCGGAAACCACAAACTTAATCTTCATTCTGTAGGCCTATATGTGCAATAGCCTAGAGCTGCTGAAGAGAAGAGTTCAGCGGATACATTTCTCACATCTGTTTGTAAATATGGATATATTGTTGCATTTGGATAGCGTATGACCAGATGGTAATTATTTGTAACTCAACATACTGGGCATAAGCAAGATATTCAATCCCAGGCGAAACCATGGCAGGCGCTCTTAGCACTCATTTTTGAATGAGTTTGGGAGGATTGTCTGCGGCTGTCTCGATCATGATGGCAGCATGCGGCGATGTGCAATCTGGATCAAATTATATGTTCAACGGATCTACCATCTACTTCAAATCTTGAACATGTATGTTGATACAATGCTGCGTCCCACCTTTCCTACCATCCGGCTCACCTCTTAAATGTGTTCATCTGGTAATCCAGATCTGAATCTTTCTCGCTGTTTCTTTTTGAGTGTTGAACATATAGGGCTACAGCATGCACATTCATATGATTAATGATTAAGCCTTTGTAGGTAATTTAATAGGCTACACTACTCTGTGACAACGAATGCACTGTAGTAGTGAACTGGGATAGAGGCATCGATAGAGATGTTTTCAGTGTCCTTTTTTCGGATGACTATTTTCTGGCGTCAGTACTTTTTAATTTTCTTTACAACAGATGCTGTACACATAGCCTGCGAGCCAAATCCAGTTAACTGCGTATCAATTTGCTTGTTGTTTCTAGATAATTCAATCTGCGTGTTTGCTCCATCCCTGTTTCAAATTAACTGCTGGATGTTTGATATGCAGGCTGGCATATCACAAGTAACCCATATTCCCATTTCAAGTTTTACGTAAAATCGTAAAATCTCCCATGCTATATTTGTATTTCTACTATTAATATTACTGTAGGTCTACGTATGGTTGACGTCTGCAAAAACCGTAACGTTAATCATAAACGAATAAACGAAACGACAAAGTAATAATAGCCCCCCTCCCCTCCATCAAATTAAAATACATAATGTCCCAATGAAATGTGATTTGGTGGTTCCTATTAACCAAACCAAGTAAGTGTGCTGTATCGCCCCCTATGCAGAGCGTACAGCACTGTGAGCGGCGGTGGGCTCCTCCTCCGCCATGTTTGAGTGTAAACATCCTGCTGATTTAAAAGGACGCCACTGAGCGGGAGGAAGGCAGCTGGCGCCATCTTGGCTCTTTTAATGAGTACAACAGGGAAGAATTCGCTGGGAGAAATTACATAATATTTTTTTTTATTTCGCTGTCAAGGGGGTAGCGCCGGTAAGAATTTTAACTGTGTAAATATGTACTTGTTAGAAATAGTGAAGGAATACGAGCGAATAAGCATGCACGCTGTCGGTTTGTCTGTCGCGGCCTTTCGGCTACTTGAAGCCGTTAGCCAACAGCTAATGCTTCAGAGGAAAAAGTAGTCAGAAGCGCGCCATGTTCCTCGCTCATGTGCGACCGTATTGTGTTATACTTGCTGTGTTTGCCTTTCCTGACGTTTGAGAAACACCGCCGCTCGGGTAATAATATGGGCTGTTATTATTTAGCTAAACTCTCAGTTTGCGATGCAATGAATCACTTGTAGCAACCGTTTCAGCCGTCCATGGCGCCGACTATTTTCTGGGTTGGATTCACTCAATGGCGCGTTTTTTAGTGTGTCTTACAACATAAACATGTGTATCTGTGGAGGGTATGGGCTCCATGCTATTAACTTTATCGACGTCTAATGATGGCATAGTGTAGGCAGCGTGTTGGATACTTGTTTGTGGATCTATTATTGTTCGTGGCAGAGAATAGGCGGAACTCTGGTTGCAGTTGTATTTTCTTTAGCATCGGCGTGCCCTACTTGTACACAAGAGAGAGAAACTACATGGCATGTGCGAGAAAACTATGCATCGCTGGCCGATTGAAATCTGAGCGATTATTACATTTACAGACCATCTATGAGTATGATCGCTGTATTGTATCTACTCATCACTAAGGCTTCCAGTAAAACGAATTTATACAGACTGTATACAATCTAAACCCATTCCTTGTTTCGATGATCGCTTAATTTCTACCCCTCATAACACTTCGATACCTTCCGTGTATATTTTTCAAGTTGTACACAAGTTTGCTCTAAGACAACGATCTAGGCTAATAAAGCATCAAACCGAATGACCTGCAGGGGTCTTAACCACAGTTGATCAAAACTAGGTTGATAGTGTTGGTGGAAAAACATTACCCCCCAACTTACTGACTAGTTTGCCCAGTTCTTCTATGCAACTCATCTGATTGTATCACCACATCATTAGATCTGTATGTGGTTTCCTAATTGCATCCGCGTGTATGTTTGCATAAACTGTCGAATTTGAAAAGACTACTCGTACAAATGGTCAATGCAATTACTAGATCGATACTACTTCAACCCAATGATGTATGAGCTCATCAAACGTCATGCTACTCAAAACAAATGTATTTGGTGCATTGTGTTGTTGATGTTTTTTGTTGGCATTTCCACGACCACTGATTTCCATGTTGTGTCTGTTCCCCTTATAGACCTCCCCAGTGTGAGTGAGTGCGTGAGACAGGCACCGGGGCAATGTTCTACGCCCACTTTGTCCTGAGTAAACGTGGGCCGCTAGCCAAGATCTGGCTGGCGGCCCACTGGGACAAGAAGCTGACCAAGGCCCACGTGTTTGAATGCAACCTGGAGAGCAGCGTGGAGAGCATCATCTCGCCCAAGGTAAGCACTCGTGTTATGGTGCAGCACCGCACAGACATAATGATGATGGCTCTTATTCACTCCAACTGTCACCGCTTCACCTCCCGAGAGGTTTTGTGGAATGAAACATCACTATTTAGAAAACGGATAAGAGTGCTTTGTGATGCTACTGATATGGCAATGACTTGCTTTATTCAATTCAGAAATTGGTTTCTTTATGAAATGTTCTTTTGTTTTCTTTTGTTGGTGCGGTTGCTAATGCTTGTATAACCAAAAAAACAATATATAATGCTGTGCCTCCAACTGCTATCAACAAAGGCATTTGCTGTGTTGCCTCATTTTGGGGTGTTCTTCAGGGGAAATGCATTTTTGTGGCAATGAGGAAGGATAGTCAAAACTCTGCTGGATATTGGCCTTTTTAGAAGCCCTTTTGAGACTGTAGGTATGAGAAGGTGCCACCAACCAAAATAAATCCCCCCCGTTCTTGCAGGTTAAGATGGCTCTGCGGACATCGGGTCACCTTCTGCTGGGCGTGGTGAGGATCTACCACAGGAAGGCCAAATACCTGCTGGCTGACTGTAACGAGGCTTTCATCAAGATCAAAATGGCTTTCAGACCAGGTGAGGCATCGGCTGAGGGTGGTTAGTTGGTGTACCGTGTAGATGTGCAAAGAACCAAGTAATGTCAGGCCTAGCCCATTACTTCTGCCACTTTGACTTAAGGTGTGCCACTGATGGTCAGCAAGCCCTTTCGCTGACCGTCTCATTCCAAATAGTAAAAATATGTAAAATGCACATGCAGCAGCTGTGCAAAGCATGCCAGCGCCTCTTTTATACACAATTGTTACTGCAAGAAGGCTCATTTAGCCCACACACAAAAGCGATGAAATGGACAAAGCGACACTTTTTTTGGAATAATATGTACCCATTTAGTTTTCCTCCATTGTATATTTGTCTCCTTCAAGAATAAAAATCCATTGTACCACTTGCAGTTCCCTCGCACACCACAGGCTAGAAAACACTAACCTAGACAACCAGTATGCTGACAGTTCCACTTGTGTGTTTTCAGGTGTCGTCGATTTGCCAGAGGAGAACAGAGAGGCAGCCTACAACGCCATCACCCTCCCCGAGGAGTTCCATGACTTCGACCAGCCCCTGCCTGACCTAGAGTGAGTCCGATCTCAGTGTGTTGGATCTGTCATGTGACAAGTGTACATAACACTGTTGTATGAACAAAACTATGCTCTTTACATGTGTGTGTTCCAGTGACATCGATGTTGCCCAGCAGTTCACCCTGAACCAGAGCAGAGTGGAGGAGATTACAATGAGGGAAGATGTTGGCAACCTCAGCCTTATGCAGGACAATGACTTTGGTAAGACCAGGACAGCACACCCCCACACATGTTCCCCACCTACATGAGTGAGTTGTTGTAGGAGCTAAAAGGCCCAGAGGAAAAGTGATGAAAAAAAAGTGCCTTAATAGTTTATTTTTTGTTTTATAATGCAGTTGTGTGGGAAATGTGACTCATTGGAGACATGTATCACTCATAATGGCCATCCATATTTCATATAAGTACAGTGCGCCGAGGCTATATATTTACTGCAGGCTCTCTTATGTTGGTGCTTGCTGCCACATCACTTGCCTCACCTCCTGCCTCATCTCAACCCATTTCCAGCTGACTTTGGCATGGATGACCGCGAGATGATGCGCGATGCCAGCGCATTTGAAGAGGACATCATGCACGGCCCCACAGAATCCAACTTGCTTCTGGAGTCGGAGCCTGGCCCCGCCAACCTCCCCGACAAGTCCAACCACATGGAGTACGACGACTTTGGCGACAACCCCATGGGCAACAGTGACGGCGGGATGTTGGGTGAGGCCACTCGTCTTGTACAAACGGTTTTAAGTAGGCTGGTCTATGTTCTTATTTTGTGCCGCATCATTGTTATACTTGATCCCTATGAGTCAATAACGTTCCACGTGTGCATGTATTTGTCCCAATAACGGGACAACTCTTGCCCTTTTTAACAGTCCCAAACCGGTGTGCTACAAATCCAACATTAACAACAATCAATTACAAGTGCAGACCAGATGTTTCCAGGACAACGCAAAAACAAAATGGAAAGCACCTCAGATGAATATTTAACTTCAGCTGATAAGTCGATCCAAAAAATACGAGTACTTTATAGATGAAAGAAACTAATATCTAGTCATTCCTGGGAACTGGTATAAGTGGAATAAACCATGGCTAAATAAATAAAATAGACGTGCCTGCTTTCTTCACAGTGGAAATTCCACAGATAAAGGGCTAGTGTTCTCCTTAAATAGCACGTAACGAAAAACTCCTCAGCCTGAATTACACCATAGGTTCTGAAAACGTTTCTGGGTTCTCCCCACAGAATGTAATGGTGGCACTGCGCCATAGGGCTCCTTTCCAGCACCACCATGTAACATTTCTCAACGAAGACATTTGGTTGACATCATTGGTTAATACAGATATTTAGTATGAATAACGCCTCCAAACGCAAAACTACACCATCACAAGTTTGAGTGCGTGTGGAGAAAGCCAGTGGCTGGTCCTAGCTGATGCGACTGTCACGGCAGAGCCTCGATGTAAAGTGGGTCACATACCAAAAAAGCCACAAAATGCGGTGTCCCAGTAGACGAGACACCTCCATCTGTGGACTGCGTTGGTCCGCGTTGGCCTGCACGTTCTCTACTCCCCCGGAACGTCGACTAAAATGGCCACCAAATCAGGCACCGTGAATAACATTCTGGCTATTTAGACGGTAGAGCAAATCCGTTGGAATAATCTCTCCTTGGAAAACATCCCCCTGCGGAGCAGCACACCACCGGTGCACCCTGACATTGGCACACCGCTTTCTCCGTAGCAAGCAACGGTGTGGGTCCGTCACTGCGGCTGCTTGTTCATTGTAGTTGGCCATTATTTAAGTGTGCAGTGGTCCAGAGGGTAGGGACTGCATTGGACACTGACCGGACTAAGTCTGAGACTTTTTCTTCAGAACTCTCCACATACTGGTATGAATTTGCCCTGCATTAGGAGTTTCGCCCAAACCGTTCAACCGACCCGTTATGTATGATTTATAAACTAAAGTAGAAGCACTGATCTATGCTGATACCCTATGTGTCCCACTCCCGGGTTCTCCCAAACTAATGTAATGGTGGCACTGTGCCTCCATGTAACATTTGAAAATAATGGGTGGTCCGTTGGATAAGCTATTTAGTTGAAGTCACATTTTCTTCGCTCATTGAATTTCTGAAACGGTTCACTTGGCTAAAACAAATGTTTTATTTGAATATCATTTCAAAAAGAAAACCACCAATATTGAGTAAGTAACATGTTGCGTGGAGGAAGTCTGCGGCTTTCGGATCCACTCTTGGTTCAAGTCAGACTGGGTGACAGCAGAGCTTCAGTGTAAAACGGGTGGCACATGGGTGGGAATTTCCAACACATGTCTGATGATTTGATTGGTTGATTTAATGGGTTGTAGCGGATGGCGCTGCGATGTGCGCCAAGGTTTTGAGCAGTGCTGGAAGTTGTAGCATGGCTGTATGTGGTTGGTACATTGTGCAAAGTTTCAATGAAATTGTCACTGCAGCATTAGCCCTGTTCGAGAGAATGAAAAAAAAAAAACAACCTCATACTAAATCTGGATAACAGATAATTGAAGTCTGCTACCAGGGTCAGCCGTTCGGTTATCTTTTTTTAGAAAAATATTTAGCTATGGTTAGGTTGATCTGACATTCTGAAGAAGGACACAGTGAAGATTGTATTCCTCTTGGCGACTTTAAGTCTGACTCTTTGGAACTTGGAGACATAACATAAAGTGATTGAAGGCTAACCTACGTCATGTCAAATCTGCTTAGTAACATGTAATCTTTATACATTATAAGCCAATCAGAATGGGACACTCCTGTCATGCTGTTCCGGTTTGAGACTTGTATGTAATACACTGTGTTTCCGGGAGCAGGCAGAAGGAACTGAGGAAGATTCACGCACAAATCTCTTGCTTGATGAAATCCTCTGCTTCTCCTCGTACGAGGCCAATAAACAACTTCAGCTTAAACTATCTAGAGTTCCTGGCACTTCTTGTTCTTCGGCATCAACAACAATCTCCTCGCTATCAGCATGGAGCATACATGAGCAATACTTAATTACTATTTATTACTATTTTGTGCTTTTGAAGAAGTTTTGTTTGATTATATCGACACACATCTGATTCCCTCAGCAGGTAAGAACCACATAGAAAGTAAACAAGCGTGAGAAACGTGCACACAGACACACACACACCGGAAAACACGAGGAGGAGGAAGGGAGGCGAGGAGCGTGCACAAGAGGGCACAAGTGTGCACGTGCTCCCAAAGCTTGTGGTGGGGCCGAGCTCAGCGGCACAGTATGAATGCAGAACGCTATGAATGCAGAACGCTATGAATGCAGAACGCTATGAATCCAGAACGGTGTGAATGCAGAACGGTATGAATGCAGAACAGTATGAATGCAACATTGTGGCCAATGTTGGCCAAGATAGAGACGTAGCGCGGGCCAGAGCAAAACAATAGGGAGAGGGAGAGAGAGAGACATGGAGAGAGACATTGAGAGAGAGAGAGAGATGAAAGGCGAGACACATGGCAGGCCAGAAGGCAGAGAGCCGGCGAGTCATGCATAGACGAGCAGGAAGGCGCGGTATGGTTGGTACTTGTGTGCAGTGTGCAGAGTTCTGCTTGCGTGGATTTCCAACCACCTTGTTCAAACCCCCAGAGAGACTTCTCATGAGAAGACATTAGGATTACAAATCCAAACACAGCTGGACCCAACAGTATGCCGTTTGTCTACAACAATCACTTCTTCCTTTTCTATTGTTTGCATTTTAATTTAAGCAGGATTTAGCTTTATTGCTGGTTTTGCCGAGCACTGGATACGTTCACCATTAATTAACGGCAATTCGGTTAAAACAGTTAAAATTGTGTAGCGACGAAATCTAACTCATACAGGATGTTGTAGAGATGTCGACATGTTCCCCATAGCGGGTAAGATACTGTTGAGTTTAGGTGTTAAGATTAAAGAAAGCTTAGTTTGGTTCAAAGGTTTGTTATGATATGCTTCATTCAATTACCCTTAAATAGCCTGAGGTGTGAATATTCATTTACAGCGGGGGGAGGAAAAGAAGCCAGTACATTATCTCCCTTGCACAAGCTTTTTAAAACCTGGATGTTCAGATACGACGTCGGCGGTGAGGATGTGGAGGCGTGACAGGATGCATTCTGGGAGGTGAGAGGTGGCACGTGGGAGGGTCGGGAGGGAGGGAGGGAGAGATTTTTACGTTGACAAAACTTCCATCCGTCTCTATCTTTATCTCAAACAAACATTTGTGCGCACACGCAAACACGCGCGCGTGCGTTCACACACACACACACACGCAGACAAACACACACACATACACACAGGCATACACATGCATACACACACACACACACACGCATACACATGCACACACGCATACACAAGCATACACACACACACGCATACACACACACACACACACACACACACACACACACACACACACACACACACACACACACACA
>JAOPUI010000008.1:15397757-15411421 GCA_027123135.1 Urophycis floridana | reverse complement strand
AAATGTTTTTTTTTGCTTTATTACAATCATTTGTGTTGGTTTAAAATTCATCATTCAACGGCTGATTATGAGCCACTGAAAAAGTTCAGCTCAGCTGAACTTTGAGATTTTAAAATGTGGCCCAACTGAATTTTTAATTGAATAGCCCTGCTCTACGGCGTAGTCTTTGCTGACTTATTCAGAGTCTTTGCTCAAGTGTTTTGGTAATTACAATGGTCAAAGAGAGATTGCTAGGTAACTTTACATCAGATGGGTTGAGTGTGGGTTTCTTTTAAAAGTTCTGCTTTAAGGGTGTTTGGAAAACAACCCACATTTACAGATCATGCTCAACTCCTGCAGAATGCACAATGCAAAGTCTTTACGAATGAATAAGTCAGCGTACTACGTTTCCTTCAGCTTTCAGCAGGGCACACATGCTCTTGAGACTTTTCCTTTAGTACTCCCAAACACTCAAGCAAATGTACTTGCACTTAAACATTTTCGTCTGCATTTCCTCCAGATGTTCACGCGCTGCTTGACACCTCTGGTGCCAGACGAGCTGAGGAAGAGGAGGAAGGGCGGCGAAGCCGACAGTCTGGATGAGTTCCTCAAGGAGCTGGAGAATCCTGAGGTGCCACGTGAAGATATTATGAGTCAGCACAGAGATGTCATCGGTAAGCCCTCCCGCTAAACTCAACACGTGTGTGTGCTCTTTGTAATGGCGCATCCGTCGTAAAATAAGTTTGTTTCCAACATGCGCACAGCTGGGGTGGAAGGGCTAATTCAAAGAAGGGCTGCTTGTTCCAAATGATTGAAAACATGTTTCCCAATGTTCCAATTATCCATGTATGTATTATAACTGTTCTCTGAGCGCAGCCTTCTGCAATGTGCCTTGCATGCTGGACTTCCAAGTGTTTTGTTCAGTTTGACAATGTGCCTCAAATGAATACGTCGTTTCTTACAAAATAATGTGTTTTATGCAATGGTTGTTGTAATAATTTTGTTCGTTTTTCTTCTCTTTTTGTGTGTGTGTGTGTTGCTGTATTCAGACCAGACCATCACAGAGGAGCCCTCCATTCTGGGCGCCTCTGCGATAGAGGGCAGCAGGACCACCCTGGATGAGACGGTCATGCCTCCTCCAGCCACCCCCCGTGGCGTCAAGCGCAAGGCAGCCGACAAAGAGGCCACCCTGCCCGTGAGTACTGCTGCCGCTACCTAGTTGTTCTAAAACCCTTTCATGCCATAATTGAAGGTTTAGGGTAATGGCTGAAATCATTGGAAGGGACCACTATTGTGGACCCCCCCCCCCATCTTTTGAATTCTTATGCAATGGCTCAATGCTGACTATCGTCTTGGTGACAATTGTCATTGTTCTCCCCCAGATTACCCCCTTGGACCAGCAGCCAGCCGCTGCAAGTGACCGCTTGGCGCCAACCCAGAGGTTGGACATGTCCCAGGTGGACCTCCCCCCTGAGGAGCCCAGCCTCAACCTCACCCAGCTTGTCCCAGAGCTGGACCTGATCGGCGAGAAGGACAAGGACAAGAAGGACGACAGCGAGGAGGAGGAGGTCAGGAAGCAGCCTAACCAGCTCCACTGTCCAACCCAAAGACTGCTGGGTTTGGCCACGGGACTTCACATTGCGTGTGCTCACTAGTAGTCCTGTTCTTTGTGTTGTCCATAGGATGAGGAAGGCCAGGGTGGAGACCAGGATCAGGAGGAGAAGAGATGGAACAAGAGAACCCAACAGATGCTCCACGGTCTACAGGTAGGAGGAACACTTTTTGCGGAGGGCGAGACTTTGATGTGTTTGAAAACAAACATCTCATGTTTGAAGATCACCGTTATGTTACTAC
This sequence comes from Urophycis floridana, assembly GCA_027123135.1. Lineage (NCBI taxonomy): Eukaryota > Metazoa > Chordata > Actinopteri > Gadiformes > Phycidae > Urophycis > Urophycis floridana. Next base: position 15,409,588 of record JAOPUI010000008.1, on the reverse strand, counting down.
TTGGGTTTTATACCTTTTTGTTCAACAGATTTCAAACATTTTAGTGGCTTTTGTCCCATGACATGAACAATTTTTTTTGTAAAGCTGTGTTTAAGGCTGGCGGCATCAATAAAACGGGAGGAAACTGTTTTGTTGCACTGTACGGTCCATGCGTGCCACTGATGATACTGATGTACCTCTCGATGCGTTCCTCAGCGCGTCATGGCCAAGACTGGCGCCGACTCGGTCAGCCTGCTGGAACTGTGCCGGAACAACAACAGGAAGCAGGCAGCTGCCAAGTTCTACAGCTTCCTGGTGCTCAAGAAGCAGCAAGCCATTGAGGTCACCCAGGCAGAGCCCTACAGCGACATCATTGCCACCGCCGGACCAAGATTCCACCTCATTTAGAAATTGGGAGAAAGGATGGACGTTGACCTGCAACATACATTTTGTTATTTTTAATCACTGAACCCTTTTTTTTTTTTTTTTTTTCTCTCTGTTGGCCCAGATGTTTTTTTTTTTTTCTGAAAAGGAGGGGGTAGGGTCAGGGACATTTTAAAAAGGATTTAACAGTACTACTACAAAATGAATCATGCAGTATTCGTTTGGTTTCTTAAACGGCGTGAGCAAGAATGTCTATCACTATATTTATGACATGCCCTTTTATTCAGTCAACCCTTGTGTACTTTTCGCATCGAAACATAGAGCCCACATAGTCTGTTTCCACAAATTTGCCCAACTTGTGCATAAACAAAGCCTTCCTGAACCATGTCAGATCCTAGAGGCAGTGCCCCTTTTTGAAAGGAAATTTAATTAACACTGTAAATGTGGCGGAAAGGTACTGTTATGTTTTATTACTTTTTTTGTCATAAAAAGTACTATAAGCTCTCCAAACTCCCTTGTTGCACTTGTCATCAAGTCTCCATTATAATCATAAAATAGAGAGCCATCTGTTGAAATATGTGTAGGCAAATTATAACGCATCAAATTTCAGCTGTATGATTCTGGCAGGATTTTAGTTTTTCATGTTTCTTTTTGTACTGCATTTATGCTTATTCAACTTTTGCATTATGTAACTAGCTATGTACTTGTTAAGTTCAGTATCTCACATTTTTAGTCTCGGGGTAACTTCTAGTTGTTGTGATACATCTGTAAAGATTTAAAATAAACGTGTTTTAAATAATTTTGTTTGAATGCCTTGGAGTGCAGTTAAAAGACAAATGTTGATGCTGTTCAGCCACAGAAGACTGGAGCCATGTCTCCCAGATGACAGATGAATACGAGGGCCAGTATCAGCTTAGGCTGGAGTGTTTATACTCACTGATCACTGTCTGTTTAGGTCCCCAGCGTCCACCGAGGCGCTATTACTTTGAGTTTGAATGAAGGCATCTCCCGATGTATCCCATTTTACGTGGGCTGACACGTCAATGCTCCCTTGCGCCAATTAAAACAAATAGTATAGCAGCCAGAAGACGACAATTAATTTGGCCAACAGCATACATCTCAAATATTTCTAATGGCCTGAAAATCACATTAGTACCAGAAAGTAGGAGCTTTCCAAACGTAAGTTTTCCGTTTGACCATGAGTCGTCGGACATGGTCGTAAGGATCGCCAACCTTTGCAAGGCATCTGAGAAGTGGTAACTAAAACTGTAAATAATTAATTTTAATCATATCCTAGAACCGATTATTAACGCGTAAAAATGATAATCTATAATCTAATCTGGAACAGATGAATCAAAATCTAAATCCCTACACGGACAGCAAACCTAACGGACTAGTAACGGAAGTGTCCGTCCAACACATTGTTCCGTCTTTTCTCGTGGTGTAGCTTCACAGTAATGGCTTCACGTAAAGACTCCACCGCGGCTACAACCGCCGTTGTCTCTTCTGGCGGCACCCTGGACTCGCCCGTCAAGCAGATCCAAATTGAAGGACTTGTAAGTATCAATTATATGAGGTTTTTATTTGTGTATGTTGTAAGCATGTGTTATAAGTGACCATGGAAGATGACCAGATGCTAATGTGTAACGTCAAGCATCATCATGGCGGATACTAAACAACGAGGGTACATTGAGGTTCGTTAAGCTTTTTGAATTTTCGAGAGTAGCAATATTTGGCAGCGATTCTAAAGTTACTTTCCCGATAAGTCAGCTTCAATTTTATGTAGAAATCACCATAGCCACAATATGTAGGCCTATGTGGTGTTAATATTCCGGTCCTTTGGTTAATTCAGTGGGATCGCTACAGTAAAGTAGGATATTGACTAGCAGTGTTGGGTCATTTGTATACGGTCTGATCACAAATGGGGCTGTTGTAGAAGTGCAACAGTTAGCTAATTTAGTGTTCACTAATCGTATCTATATAATTACATTGGACTACCATTATTATACATTTATTGTGACTGGCATGGTCAAAATGATGAATATAGCTTGAAATTATAACTGCATATATCTTGGCACAATGTCTTTTTGGACCTGTTTTTATAGCTCACATGGAGATTATTACTGTTGTTCAGTTGCGTATGAGCATCGTTGTGACCATTGGTTGGGAGGTATCACTAGTGTATGCCCCTTTTTTATAGTTAGAATAAGTATTTTGTTATGTCTGTGTTTCATTCTCCTATAAACCCTTACTAACTTTAACTTCATCCAGATGGCAAATGTTTAGGGAGAGGCTACTTTCTGCGACCCTTGCATTTGCAAATGACATGAAGAAATTAGCCTATGCCTGTTTTGTTATATTTCAGAAGACTTAAACATAGACCTGGAACACCACAGTATGTAGCAAACGATGTATCCACTGTATTCATGTCTTATAGGCTGTTAAATTGAGTGGTGGGTTTCAATGACAATGGACACCTGCAGATGAGCATGTGTGTGATAAATTGGATCACCGAAGGTGGTTTTGTATCACAGTAGGATTTGGTCCTCCTGCAGCATGATTGGTAATCACACCGTCCTGTGTCCCCACACCCCTCTGAATGTGTTATCTGTGATAAGAAGATAGCATGCACACCCGTCCCTCCAGCTGTGTTTTTATTAGCAAGACAACTCTATTGCTAACTGTAAATTTGTATATGAGTGAAACAGAAAATGGGCAAACTGAAGAAAATATTTGCCTATATTTGACATTTTGCCTTAATTTTCACATTTATTAGGTATTCAGAGCATCTGTGGATACCTATTGTTTTTCTAGGGTTTAGGTATCATTATTTATATTTTTTATTCTATTTGTGATAGATTGTTAAATACGGGCCAACATTTAAAATACAATTGATTGTAGTTAGCTTTTTAGATACTTTTTTTTTTTTTTTTTTTTTTTAGCTTTTAAGATATTTGAATTATTTAGCAGTTTGCCATAAACTGTGAGGCTTCCTGGTGATCTACTGCAGTGGTGTTCTCCTACATTACCCAGAACGACAGTTGTCTCCCATGCATTGTGCTTTCTGCACTGTCGGTATTGGAGTTGTGAGGAGCAAAAATCTCATACTTGTCACCGCTCTTCATCTACGCCCGGCGAATGGTGTACAGCACATGGTTTCATAGAAACCAGTTATACTGTAATTATTTTTCAAACTTTTGTGTTTCCTATAAGTTTCTAGAATTGTATCTTTGCTTCACTTGGCTTGCAGAACTAAACTATAGGATAAACTGCAGGAACTGTGAGAAGAAATTGTGCCCCCTTGGGATGGAAAAAAATAGATAAATAGAATGAAAATGTGGGCTCTATTAAGTGTATTGTTAGTTATTATAGTCTTGATTAATCCAACTCTTATAGTCATTACTCTTATCAATTCTTCATTATTATTTATCATACATGTAAAAGGTAATATCAAAACTCAAAATTTTCATTGTCTTTGATTTAATTAGTATAACATGCCAAAGTATTACATGTCAAACGTCACCAATGGAGATTGTTGATCAACACGATATTCTTTTTGTATTGGGTATTTGATAATGTGACGGAACCAAATGTTGCAGTTCTTTCTATGGCCACCAGAGGGAAATCTTGCTACACTGTTGGATCAGTAACGCACTCTCTACCCCCGCCATGCCTAGGACTCAGACCGGCTCATTTGCTCTGTGTGCTCGAACACACTAGCAAGGCCACTACTCGCATGCTGTTGCTGCCTTCATTTCTTCTTTTATCATCGGTCATTAAATGCTGCTCCGCTATCGTCTGCCCCACTCATTCACAATCAAGGCACCTGATGATGTTAACAAAAGGAAATCCTCAGCCTGATCAAAGATAAACATTTGAATTCCCGGTGAAATGTTTCACTCTTTTAAGAGGCAGCACAGGCGCCATTCCAGGTTGACTTAATGAGTTGCAGCTCTATCTAAATGGGCTGTAGTTGCTGGTCCGTTGCATCACGAGCCTGTCTAAAACGTGGCCTAAGGTTCGCCAGTAAGCACGGAGGACCACACTGCCTCTCAGTACTCTAATGGGTCTAACGGCCATGTGTCGAGCGTGGCAGGTGTCCTCATTTTTAATGCTACAATGCTTGTTCGTATATGGTGCCATGCGCCTTGAAATGCCATCAAACCGCTAGAAACCAGATTTCTTTTTCCCCTCGCTCCGGTGCCCTGACGCCGTGGTCGATCACATTGACGGACCTCTGCAGCCGCGATCTGAGCGGTGATCGGAGAAGCACTTCAGAGGAAGCTGGAGCTGCAGCACCAGGGCTGTGACTAATGGCACAATTAGATGGCGTACATTTTCAGCCCAATGTCTTCACTGTGTATTGACTCTCATAATGGTTATTTAACCTAAAACAAATGGAGCAAATGGAGAAACTGGATAGGACCCAGCAAGTCAACACATTGAAGAACAAACAAACAAAACACGTTTTCTGCCTTTGATAGCATGGAAAGCCAACATTCAACCCTATCTACAAAGGACATTGAATGTCGTTTTCCAGTGGAGAATTGATGCTATGCATTGGCCATCCCTTGACAGACAGCCCAGCCCGGCACACACTCGGCTCTCCTCTCCCTGGTGGGGAAGCCGGGGGGTGGGGGGCGGGGGGGGTGCAGGTGCTTTCCAGTTCACCAAGTTGTCTCCAGCTGTCTCCAAGTAGAGACCCTTCCCACCCCAACCCCGTCAGTTGGGGAAATGAAGTGCGTCCCAGCTGAGGCCTCCAGTGGGCCTCTGGGCCCCACACATGTCCATGAACATTCTCTGAGAAGTTGGAGGGAAAAACCTCCCCTCCTCCGACCTGGTCCCTATTTTTCCCGACTGTTTTGAGTCTAAGGGATGAAGAAGCATGGTCTCGATGCTTGCCTCTGACATCGTGGTCTCAAGGCTAGGCGTGACTTGAAGTGGGCGGCAAGTGTTCAGCAGAAATTGGTTTATTCAGTCATACAAGATTAGATTAGATTACATTTTGGTCATTCTCAGTATTTTTTTAGATATCGGAACACAATTCGTTCTCTGCATTTGACCCATCCTATGGTGCATAGGAGCAGTGGGCTGCTATGTTCAGCGCCCGGTGAGCAAGTTGGGGATCAGTGTCTTGCTCAAGGACACTTTGACATGCGGACATTTGGAGGTGGAGAATCGAGGGGATCGAACTGCCGACCCGACGGTTGGTAAACGACCCGCTCTGTCCACCAACTCTATTCACTGAGCCACCGCTGCCCCCCAAACAGACATGCACTCTGGAGGTGGTTCATGAAGCATCTGTGGGGCAAAGGAAAATCCATAGTGTGTGTGTATATATATATATCCAAGGATGGCATGATGGAGAAGTCACGCCTGCAGGGTCTGGTTTATGTCAGACAATTAAAAGAGACAGTTTAACGTTCAGTTGGCTTTAACCTTGTCTGGTGTTGGGTTTGACCACTATGTGTGAGCAGAAGCTAGTCAGTACTAGTGTTGGCTCTAATACCGTGTCAGGTCCAATGAGGTAATAATGTTAGCTTTAATACTGCGTGGTCTAATGAGGTAATGGAGAAATGTAATGTACATCAGGGACTAATGTGGACAACAAATGCTCGACTTGGTCCAGTATTGAGTGAGAATGCAGTGGCTGTAATCCATGAAAACAAGCAATCCGTTTCTTCGGGGCAATAGCACCCCCATCAATGTGCATCCTCTAAAATAACTTTTTGCCACTAACACAAACCTTTTTGCTTGGTCTGTTTATCATTGTGCCCAACCAAGTCTCACTCTGAAATGCTGTTGCTGCAGGAAATGCCCTTATTGCCATTTACAATCTGAACTCTCCTTCACCCAAATCTTTTACATGAAACTAAGCTACGATTTCTGCAGTCCAACATGACAAGGTCTCCTCTCCGAAGCTCATACTCTATGAGCTGTTGTTCTACCGCTCTCATCCTGCAGCACTTCAACTCTCGAGATACTTGTCCTTGAGTGAGACTTGGGCGGGCGCAATAACAAACAAAAAAAACAACTGACTGCATGAAGCGAAAGGTAAAGAAAATAGTTTGCATTGTATTGTTCCCGGTGAGGTACTGGGTAAACCTTTCAGCCTCTGCTAGTGATTTTCACTTTTCACACAATCACATAGCCAAGTCCTGGAAGATTTCCGTTTCTGCACCCATTCAGACATGGCACAGCAGTGCCGGAATAGATGGGCCAATCGACAGTCCAGCAGATGGCGCTAATGCAACATTTATGGACAACAGCCGCTACAGAACCCGCTGACCCAGAGGAACTTCCTAATTTCGGAACCGGTCCAGTTTCCAGCCATTCTTGCAAAAAAAAAAAGGACAATGTTTTCAAGTACTTGTATTGTTATCAGATCACCTGCAAAGCATTGGTGCATTAAAATCCACAGTCGAGGTTTCCGATACTTCCTCAGCAGAGACTTGTCATGATCAGTTTTCTTACCGTTGAAAGCGCCTTGCGTCATTCAGAAGTTACCCTCTCCGCGCCTCTCCCGGCCATGTGATTGTGTCATTCACAAGACAGTCGGCAGTGATCCGGAAGTGCTATGAGGTCTCGGCCTTGGTGTATGACCCCATACCGGGAATCTTCCAGGACTTTGCAGGGTGAGATTACAAAGTTGTTGTCCGCGATAGTCCCTTTACCCAAAATGATTGGAAACCGGGTCTGGGTTGAAAAAAAAAAAAAAAAAAAAAGTTTTTTTCCTTCAAGACATGGTCACTGGCTCCCAATAATCCCATTTTATTTCCATCCCCTCTGTCCTCAAATTTGTGCGTCGGCCATGTAAATCTGGGGTTGCATTTGGGTCCGGGGGTTCCTGGCGAGCGTATATGACAGATGGATTTACGATTTTTAAGGGGAAAAAAAACGAAATGGCCAACAGGGGATTTGGCTGGGCAATTGATTTTGCACACTTCAATTTTGAGCCTGTTGATTTACAATTTTCTGTCCACCTATCAATCTTAGGAGCTCTCCACATGAAGCAAGCTTACTGGGCCAGCTGCTGTTGAGTGGGATCGATAGTGTGCAAGTGTAGGAGAAGATTTAAGTATAAAAGGAGATTGTGTGTGTGTGTGTGTGCGTGCACCGCAGGGGTGGATGTATAAAAGTGTGTGGGTTTGCATCGGTGCCTGAAGCTTTGTGCTCTTGCTTCTCATACCAGGCGCTATCGGACCACTGGTTGAGCATATTTAACTGACCTCGCTGCACCTCACATCACCCCTGACCAGCTTTTATTTTGCAGTCTCCAAGCCTTTAAAATTGCTTTTGCAAATGACAGCTGCCTCAACTTAGCACTAGAGGCAATAAAGTACGTCCCAGAACAATCATGTTGACAACAAACTCACCATTTGTGGAAAGATGCATTCAAAACTAAAGTTGGCACCCAGAATTTCCTGTTCCAGAACACCTGAGTTAACTTGAGGTGGAGTCTGAACGGCTGGCATTTTACGTCAACAAAAATATCCCAAAAGTTCAAAATTGGGGGCTGCAGATACAGTTCATGTAAAGTACATCACCGCATTCTGTAGTGCACAGAGCAATGTGAAGAAAGCTTCAATTGCATCTACATGTTGCGGTTAAATCAACAAGAGTCAACAATAATATTTGGTACACTTGTGTTTGCATGTTTTGCATGCCTTTAGTGTAAAATGTTGTGCTTACATGTAAATATGATCTGTATGTAGAATACAGATGTGTGTCTAAACCACATGTGTATCTTGAGCAAATCAGCGCCACTGTTGGGGCGCCCTCCTACCTGTTGTTTTAAAGCCCAGTGGCTGCCATGGCTCTCCTCCACTTGGCCCTCCTCCCCTAGTATGGCCGGTTCGGTATTTAAGTGTGTGATGAACAGATTGCCAGGACCTAGATTGCTCAGGGCGTTGTGCCTGAGCACCCTGACCCTTGCTGATTGAGGGAGAATAGAATGGCTGGCTGTGGGAGACAGGTGTGTGCGTGCGTGTGTGTGTGCGTGCGCGCTATGCTCGAGTGCCTGCAGACAGTCTCACCCTCCCTTACATCACCCCTTCTCCCGCTCTCTCTCTCTCTCTCCCCTTCTCATGCACTTGTTTTTCTTTGGGTTTCTCCCCCCCCCCACCCCTGGATGCTTGCTCACTCCTTCTCCACACATTGGGTCTTTGACTCTCACTTCACACTTCTCTTTATCTCCCAACACGTCAGGTATTCCTCTGCTGTTTTTCTCTGCATTGAGCGCACGCACACACACAGGGTCCTCTCGGTCATGCCTGGCCGGATCCTCTCCTCCTCCTCCTCCTCCTCCTCCTCCTGCGTTGCCCCCATCCCCCCCCCCCGTCCGTCTGCACACCTCTGACGTGTTGGGACGGGGCGCCGGCCCCCCCTGGTCAGGGTGCGGACGGCGGCCGTATGCCAGTTCATTTCATTTCTTCTCATTTTTCTGACTGTGCCCGCGACGCCCTTTCCCCACGGCCCCTTGCTCGCTGCGTGACAGGACCCGCGCACCGTTGAAATAAATCACCCGGCGTGTGATTGTGTGCGTGTGCGCGTGTGTGTGTGTGCGTGCGTGTGCGTGCGCTCTGTGTTCAGTAGGGCTTGCCTACATGTGTGTGCATGGTGCATGGTACAACCACGTGTGTGTGTGTGTGTGTGTGATGAAGGGTGAGACGTTGACAGGTCTCAGTTGGCCGCAGGTACCAGGGTGTTGTGTTTTTGCACATGACTCAGTTGCCTGCCTGTGTGTGTGTGCGCGTGCATGCGCTGGTCCGCGTGTGTCTGCACTATGTGTGTGTTATTAATGCCCATGGCAGTGACCTGCCGACACCCAAATCAGTTTGATTTATGCTCCCCGTGCCTCCCCCTCCACTCCCTTCCGTTTCCCCCTTCCTGTTCATTCACACTCCCAGCCTTGTCTCCTTCAGGGTTTCGCGTGACAGTGTGTGTCTGCGTATACATATATATATATATATGTATATGTATGTATGTCTGTATGTGTGTGTATATATATGCAATTTGCAATAAGATGTGTTGATCTTTGCTCATGTCTTTCAATGTCTTTGTAGCTTTGTGTTAATCCACTGACATGTGACTGTGATGTATGTCTACGTGGGGCCGTGCGTGTCTCTGTACACGGGTACACTTTGTGCTCACTATTGTCGGGAGACGCGGTGTTGTGTGGCTGGCAGCCCCGGTGCCCTGTTGTGCGAGAGCACGCCCCGTGTGCTCATTGATTTCTGGGAGTACAATCTCATAAGGCTCTGTTCTAGCGGTGCTCTGCAGTAAAGACGACCCCAAACGCATCTCTCTGAATACACTACCTCATTGGATAACAAGGCCCCGGGTCCCCTAACCATTTCGCAACACGCTTGGTTCCAAACCCCTTCGCTGCCATTTGTATAGGGTGTGCAGTGTTTCCAGGTCCCCTACCAGCAACGTTTGTCTGGAAACCAATTTCGGCCACAATCCCCTTTTTTTCCCTTTTTTTCCTCTTGCTAGCAATCACTGAGAGTTAACATCAGGGAAGAACATTTTTGGACAACAAATACTGATCACTGGTTGCCACAAAAAATAGCTAGCAATCGTTTTCAGTCGATGACGTTCCCCGACCACATCTCAAAGATCCCGAATCCGACAAGTCAATCGACCATTTGATCATAAATGAAATCTTATATCACATTTTGCCCAGTCAGTGTGTGTGACCTGAAGTCCAATACGTTTGAACAAAATGCATAAATCTGCAGTAAGAGAAACAGTGGCCAGGGTAATAACTTAGGTCTGTGATTCTGAAGATTTTATGTTTCATTATAAGGGCCAGAGGGTTAACTTTGGACTGACGTGCGGGCCAAGGGATTTATATACAGAATATTCGCTTTGAGGGGTCTACCAAGTATATGAATGAGTTGCATTCTAGAGCCACTCACTTTTGTGTTTCGGGTTGAATTTGATTTTCCGTAAGAACCATAAATTGTGTGTTTTTATTTTCCTTGCGATATTCTTCACTTCCTCCTCACTGTTCATTGATTTATCTGTTCTGTTAAAGGACGGTGCCGCTGGGCTTGGCCCCAAGCCTTATCGGGTCAAAAGGTCCGCAGAGCCGAGGTCCATCTGTCATGCGTTTGATTCCCGTAACTTTATTTCATTTAATGTCGCGAATTGAGTGCTACGTTGGTTGTGCAATCGGGTTGATCAATTCACTTGACACTCATGTGGAGGGTGCACTTAAGCTAATGGGCAGATATTGGAACAATGTATTCCTGTGTCTCCACCAATTGCCATCCCTGTTTGGTTTGCACTGAACACTGACGTGGAAATTAATGTTCAGTCATTAAAGTAAAAATTGATGTATTTTCCATGATGAATATGTATAATTTTAGATATTTTATTTATCATCTTTGCCTCGCTAGGTTAGCCGTTGGGTATTTTGAGAGTGGCCAAGCCAAGGGTTGAGCACCTGTTGTGTAGCAGTGGGTTAATTTGGTTGTACTTGGGTTCAATTTGATGGGGAGAATACAAAGGACAGAGATTTTCTGAGGTGAAGCGGATTAGCGGCTCCTGAAAACAAACTAATAAGTACAAGGCAAAGTGAGCAGCTAATGTACTGCCCTCTCAGAGCAGCAAGTAAGGGAACAAAATGTAACCAAGATGGATGCCAAAATGTAAGCACTCACAAGAATAAAAGTTGGCGAGGTTAAGTAATTGATCGTAATTGGAAGCCACTGCATTAAAGTCATCGTTCCACTTTTTTTTTTCTACCAAACCCAATTACTGTCAGGTTTTAACTTAAAAACCGCCGGTTCCAAACTCCTACATCTTTCTTAACCACACTGTTCTCCTTTTGTCTCCCCCTGCGTCTTCCCCTTCCCCCCCCTCTAAGTGGTAAGCGTGTGACATGGGTAAAGGTCCTCTGGTCTGCGTCCCCAGGTGGTGCTGAAGATCATCAAGCACTACCAGGAGGAGGGCCAGGGCAGCGAGGTGGTCCAGGGAGTCCTGCTGGGCCTGGTGGTGGAGGACCGCCTGGAGATCACCAACTGCTTCCCCTTTCCCCAGCACACCGAGGACGATGCAGACTTTGACGAAGGTACTTCGCAAGAACCCCCCCCCAACATGACACACCCCACTCCCATTGTGCCCCTGGTAGCGTAACGAGGTGGAAGCGGAAAGACAATGGGGGTGGAAAATGGTTTGGGTCGGGCCTCAGAGGGGGCCTCAGGGGGGGCCCCACAGGGAAACGCACGGCGACGCCAGTGGAATGATCTCTGCAGTGCTCCGCGTTTTTTGTTGTTGTTGTTTTGCGTTGGACAGCGGGGGGCGGCGACGGCACTCTTTTAACTAGCCAGCAGGGCAGCCTGTATCGTGGGCGGGGGGGGGGGGGGGGGTTGAACCTGCCCCCGCGCGGCAACCCCCCCAGCGGGGGGCGGGGGGGGGGTCACGGCCGCCCCCCCAGCGGGCCCCCAGCCCCCCGGGTG
>JAOPUI010000008.1:15312824-15325568 GCA_027123135.1 Urophycis floridana | reverse complement strand
GTGTGTGTGTGTGTGTGTGAGTGTGTGTGTGTGTGTGTGTTTGTGTGTGTGTGTGTGTGTGTGTGTGTGTGTGTGTGCGTGCATCACACCGGAGAGAGAAGGAAAGGGTGTCCCTGCAGGTGGTGTTGTTGTAGCCAGAGGGTGCCGGTCCCCTGATGGCCGGCTGAGGCAGAGAGGCTCCTCTGATCAAAGGCCCAAGATAGGAGAGAAGTAGGGGAGATGCCGGGAGCAGGCTGACTGGGAGAGCAGAGAGGAGAGCAGAGAGGGGAGCAGAGAGGGGAGCAGAGAGGGGAGCAGAGAGGAGAGCAGAGAGGAGAGCCAGGGCCTACAGGAAACATGGGGGATCAGGGCTGAGGGTGGCTTTCAGCCTGCAATTTAGGACTTCTCAACAAGCCAGCTCAAACACCTGCCTATCAGACACTTCCAAACATTTGTGCATTCTGTGGTGACAAAGCTTTAATCTTGGGGAATCTCAGGAAGAATAGTCCACTGTTCTTTGGTTGGTTTTGCATTTTTTTTGGGCTTTGGCAATTTTTCTCTCTGGCAAGTTTGGCAAAACTGTTTTGTTTTTTGTCAAATAAATGCTTAATTTATTCAATACGTTTAAGGCAGTACGTGCTGATTGCAAACGTTATTGTGTCAGGCGGAGAATCGGTGGGCTGTCTGTCCTGAAGGAGGATTCTGCGTGGCCGTACAGATGATCAGAACATGACGTTCAGGACGCTGCATGAGTGTTAACAATGGCCAAAGCGTTGCGATTGTGTGGAGGAAAATATGACATTTTAGTGGGCCTGCCCTGTGAAAATGAGTAAAATATTGTTAAGAAAGAAATATAGAAACAAAACTGCTACCTATTAAAATCCAAAAAGTTGGGAAACAATTTATCGATTGAAGAAATCTGTCCTGAAATGCTCAAACAAGACGTTCTTCTTTTTCAAAAAGGTATAATAAAACAAACAGCCTATATTCTATATCTAAGGGATAAGTATGGAATTGATATTTAGTAAGGAGGTGAGATTTAAAGTTGCTTGAACGAAATAAAGTGTTAAATAACATATAAAATCCACTGGTAGGCCCCGAAACACAACGTACGATTCCGTAAACGCTTCCACGCACACAAACATACGTTTTAAGTCAGGCCTCGACGGTCTTGACGCACTTAAGGAGTAAATTAAATTTGACAAAATAAATGATTACCAGCTCGGGGACTCAACCGCTCGATCTTGTACCAATTTTGTGAGACGTAAAACATTTGGCAAATCTTCTGATCCCTATAGTAGAGCTATTAGACTTTTACTACTTCTACTTCTATAATAACATAGGGCTATGTTCTGTTTAAAACATTAACCAATTAATAATATAGACATTGTAATACAAAATATATATGATAATAATAACAACCATTATCATAATTATTGTGATATTATTTGTATTATACTTCTAATACTAGTGAAATATTTATTGCATATATTATTAACATATAATAATAATAATAATAATAATAATAATAATAATAATAATAATAATAATAATAATAATAATAATAATAATAGAACAATACATCTTATTCAAAAGATGCCAAACTAATTTCAGTATGGGTTGGGCCAGATGTACAATTTGAATTGGCCAAAACATGCACGTATTTTATTCTAATTTTGCAAGATGGAGATGACAATTATTATTTCCATATTAAAATAAATGAATCGTATGCCAAAATAAAGATATAAATCATATGTTCAGATTAAATTCGTTCGTTCTCTGCTGAGAGGGCCTGCGGGAGGCCTTTTTTAATTCAATGAGGATCCATGATTCAGCCTCTCAACCCTCAACACTGACCTGCTCAAGTAAGGCTGGAGAACTCCTTTCAGTCCCCCTGGGAGCTGGACCTCCTCCTCTGATCTCATTCAGGTATCAGCGTTATTGGCACATTATGACGTCTGCCAAGTGAAAGACGGAGGCTATTAATATAAATATCCGGCTCTGATATTACCGATTTTATAACCAAAGACAGGAGGAGACGAGGCCTAAACACCTCCTGAATCCATTCTCAGGTTGATTGACAAATAGCGGTGGACGTGTTCTTGGCCGGCTGTGCGCGCACCGTGCGTTCAGAGCCTCGCATGCCACCGGGAAACGTTTCCCGGTGCGGGGACCGTCCCGGGCGGCCTTTGAAGGCGGATCGGTGCCATGTGCGCTGCTGGTGCTGCGGGGTGCGTGCGCGCCCTGTGGGGCGCACTGAAAAAGAAAACCAACAATTAGACATGAATGTGTGTGTCCAAACAAACGAATCAAAGGCCCGTTGTGTTTGTGGGGAGATGTCTGTGTAGGGGAGATCTTCCATCCCCCCCCCCTCTCTCTCTCTCTCTCTCCCTCTCTCTCCCTCTCTCTCTCTCTCTCTCTCTCTCTCTCTCTCTCTCTCCTTCTCCTAGCCCTATGGTCTACCTCTCTTCACACAGACATACACGTTCATAGAAGAAATGTTGTTTTGGTTTCTTGGTTGGCTAGTCATTTGCCAAAAATAATTAGCTAAGAAGCAGATGGCATTGTATCGAATATAATAATTACACATGACTGCGTGATCGGGGGGGGAGGAGAGGCCAGCTGACAGAAGGACGTTGTATATCCCTATTATAACTAAACAACACTGGATCTAATGAGACTCATTAGGTTGTATTACCAATCATCTGCCCGCCCCATTCCGGGCTGTCCTTGATTGCCAGGCCAACATCCCTGGGATGTGTTGTTCTGGTTGACAGATGGACAGATAAAGTAGAAAATGAGCTCAATGTGGCGATTCTCTCGGTTTCGCTGCATTTACGACCCCCGTGACCCGGCCCGGGGGGGCTTTCCTCGTTTCAAAAGTCCCGGTGTTTAGTAAAGTGGATTGGCAACATGGAGAATTTCGCCGCGCGCTTAATTGCTGTGTTGTTTTCCTTCTTTCGAATTAATAAACCGTTGGCGCCGTACGGAAAATAAAAAGGCCTCGAGGATTTCGACTCGGAAAGCAAGATTAAATGTTTTTCAACTATGACCTTGGAGACGTAAATCTGTTCCGCTGTAATGTGTTCTCAATGTAAGAACCTTGTTGATGAAAGCATACATCAGTAGTGGTTATTACAGCGCGTTGATTACAAATATCCCCCACTTTCAAAACCATCAGAGGACATCTGCATAAAATGTACAGTGATTCAAAGTGTATCCGTTTATATCTTTGAGGTGTAAAAGGACAACTATTTTATCGTGTTAATGTCAGGATGCCGATTAGGAGCAACATATTGGATATTGATCTGTTATGGTAGCAAGCTGCAACTTTGCCCATCAAAGAACGTGAACCTGAAGGAGTTCACGTTCACGTTCACGTTCACGTTCACGGAGTTCACGGAATTGTTGTGCTCGGAGGTTGGGGCGCTAAAGGCACTCCATAGGTGGGAAGCAGTGTGCAGATAGTGGGTGAGGTAGAGTATCATTGCATGCAATTATTCGTTCAACGCTACAAAATGTCCTCCACTCAAATAATTCTTATGCAATTTTAATTGTCTGGACTGTATGGAAATAACACAATACAATAGATAGTAATAAGAATAAATACCCTAAAACTGAGGTCCCTTGCTTGCTTTGTAGACCTAGTTAGCTTATTTTTGCCAGTGCCTATTTGTTCCACAAAAGTGAACAAATTGTAATTAGTTTGGGGGATTTTCTCCAGATTATCACAGGGATCTATGTCTATATGCATGTGGCGTGTCCCAACCATACTGGGACACTCCACCGGGTTTTCATTCCGCTGTGTAAGAGAATAAACAAAAAGGAAATTACTATTGGGTTCTATATATTTCCCACTGTTAAAGTATTCCCTTTAACTAGTTAACTTGTGCTAAAATCTAGACTATGTGTCAAGTCAATGAAACCAGACACTGTAATAATAGCAAAACAAATTATTTAATCAAACAGCTAGAATACTATTTCGTTTGATTGGTTTGTCTTTTCGCCCGGGTAAGATGTCGTCTTCCATTACATAAGAAACGCAGAAATAAATGTTCCATGTACTGTGTTTAAACATATATCCCATTGTTTGTGAGAATGAATTTCCAATGTAAGGGCAATAAATGACTATCTATCCATCCATCCATCTAGATATCTAAGAATAAGGGAAGGAAGAAGAATGGGGTACCCTATTAAGTGAGTGCAAGGAGCTTGCGTGATCAATCTCCTTGCATATTTAGCTTAACTGATTTTGAAAAGATATGGTTGTTTAAAGCCATTCTAACACCAAGTAGCTTTACATAATCAGATTTTATTGGAGTGTTCCATAAAAAGGCCTTATTTGTGTCATTGTCGCCGTTGTGTTATATTTTCTTCTGTTCCGACATCAACAATCACGCACAGTTAACGGACGCTTGAAAATTCAAGTGGTGTCGTGTCATTGCCTTGAAGTGAATGGTTGCACTTTACTTTTTTATATATTTACTTTTAGTTTTATATTTTCATGCAATGATTAAAGGTAGGGTAAAAAATTAATTTTCAAAGCATTTTTTGTAATCATATTTGTTGAAATGATCAGTACTTCCAATTAGCAATCACTAGGGAAAATGCTCTTACAAAATAATTAGAAAAAGATGAAATAAGCCCGTCTGACCGTTTCATTCATTTCACTGCCCGAATTAAATCATTGGATGCCTTACCTGTCTGTCTACCTACCCACCCTGCTAATTGTGTGCACTCTGCCCATGCACACACAGCACATGACAGGTCTTCCACAAGGCTATGCTAAAGCTAACAATCTAAACACATGTTTTGGGGGAGTGGCTTTTAAGATAGGCCTGGAGGGAGGGGTGGGTTTTTTTGGTGGAATACTTTCAAAATCTGTCTTACTCTATCTGGTTTCTCATTTCATGTTTTTTTTTTTTTTTTTCATTTTGGGGAGTGAGGGGAGACTCAATATGCTCTTCATGAACAGGGCTATTTGCTCTATTCTCGATTCTGGAGTGAGAAGCTTTTAGAAGGATTTGTAAAAAAAAAAAAAAAAGCTTTGTTTGGTAAAACGTCAATTGTAATGTAAAATCTATCATAGATTACACTTTTGATTTCAACGCCCTGTAATACGACGGTTGCAATAGCGGACTGTGCTAGCGCTCTGTACAAAAAAAAAAAAAAAACAAAAAAAAAAACATATATGGATGGATGAAGGTGATGCTTGGTTCTCCCCTGTGTTCCCAGAGTTGCGCAGCAGCGCGTGTGGA
Organism: Urophycis floridana; assembly: GCA_027123135.1. Lineage (NCBI taxonomy): Eukaryota > Metazoa > Chordata > Actinopteri > Gadiformes > Phycidae > Urophycis > Urophycis floridana. Next base: position 15,320,331 of record JAOPUI010000008.1, on the reverse strand, counting down.
AACCCAGGTGTTCCGCCCAAGGGCATCCTGAACGGAACGCAGTTCAACGTCGGAGACAAGATCCGCTACCGCTGCGTCACCGGCTACGTGCTGGACGGACACTCGCTCCTCACCTGTGTCACCAACGCAGCGGGGGTCTCTGTCTGGGACTTCCCGGTCCCCATCTGCAGAGGTACAGCTGCCGCTAATGTCTCCCGTCGTGCATCCCCGTGTGCTCAAAAGACATGAGCCCATCAATATCTTTCATGTCGTCTATGCATTTAAAAAAGAACCCATGTTCTCGTGTGGCATGCTGAAAAGGAAATGTTTTGTGTCCGTTTGGAGTCTGCTTGCTGGCATTGAACCCCCGCATCATTTACAAATGCAGGAAGGTCATTCTGTATCCGTATTTTATTCTGGTGTGCTATTTGTGCAATTTCCAACAACTCAAATGCAAATTTCTTTCATTTGGCACTGAAGCATTCCAGGCAACTGAGTGTCACACTTTGAGCACCACTAACAGACACAACAGACAGGAAGTGATTCTGGCTTCCGCTCTAAAAACGTTTTCCCTTCACAAGGTCAACCGTTGTACCGGCAGTAGGCAGAGTTGGTACAAATAATGTTTTTTTGAACGCTACAAATGATTTATATGATTGCAACTCGCCGATTTACGATGAAATGGTTAAAAATCGAAACAACGGTTGTTTTCTACGCACGTTGCGGCACTGTATGCAGAGAAGTGATGAGGTCATCGGGCTCTTCTGATGTATGTTCAGTGGTTATTCAATGTAGTGGCCTCCCACGCAAGTCCTCGAACACAGCTCTCCAGCAAACGCACCGTGGTTGAAATCAAACACTCCACACTTCACCGCCGCTGCTGCTGCTGCTGCTGCTGCACAACTAATGCTGGGGAGATCAGCGATGTTTGTGGTGTCTATGTTTGTATATACACATATATTTACACTGTGAATTCGGGGGGACCTTCACTCTGTCATGTCGGGGGGATTGTGTGTGTGTGTGTGTGTGTGTGTGTGTGTGTGTGGGTGTGTGTGCGCGTGTGCGTGACAGCGGGGGATATTGCATTGGGAGGATGGGGGTTAAAATTGTTCTATATATATATATGGAGGCCGTTGTTTGTCAACTGGGCAATTTGCGGTGTTTTGTTCTGCTTTCAATAACATGCTTTAATTTTGAATCAGTCACACGCTTCCACAGTCTCTTTATCAGTAGGCTACAGGTTTTGTTATGAATTCCCTCCGTTATCGGAACCGGGCTGTCCGTCCCCACAGAGACCTTCCTATTTGATTTCATAGATGTATCATATTCCTTACGGTATAAAGTCTACTTTATGAATAAGAGCAACAGTAGCTTACCCCTTTTGAATCGAATGCGGGGGAGCTGACATGAACGGACGCGCGCATCGTCGTCCTGTTGTGAGAAGGGAATGTGAAATGTGTTTTGTAGGTCGTTCAGCACAGGCTCTGAGCCGCAATACGGGGGGTGATACAGGGACGTCCCACCGGAGAGGTCTTAGTGTGACCTCTGACCACTGACTCCAGTAGCGCTGCGGTGCACGCATTCCACCAAAATGGCCTCACACAACGCCACAACAACACCATAATATGACAAACAAATGGCATGCGAGGGCACTATGTGCGCAGGCCATCTTCTTTGGCCATTATTTGTTTCAAATCTATTTTTTTAGTCTGCGCGCTGCAGCCATCCCACCGTCTGGGTTCCATAATACAGTGGCTTCTGTTCTGCACACTCAGATATCTGTTTTCTATTCACAAGTCCCAGCTCGTGTTACCGTTTTCTCTTTATGTTTCCTATATTTAGTGTAAAAAGCATTAATGTAGCTAATGTAGCCAAGAGAACCAGACAGCTCTGGTTTCAAAGCTCAAGATTTATTTGCTTTGGCCCCCCCTACCATTCAGACAGATCTTCCCCAGACCTGGCCAGGGTTGGGCCAGTCACAACCGTTTTATATGGGACAGGTTTGATACGACGACTGGACAGAGAGCCGCACCGGGGGACGGCCTTTGAGGAGGCATTTTCATAAACAACCAAGATGGCTGTTGCTGATGTGTCACACATGCTAGTCTAGGCCGCTGATGACGGCCATTGGAAAAATCGAAAATGAACTGAGCGGCGCCAGACTAATGCGCATTTGCAAATGAGTCTGGTGATGTGAGGCTAGCGCTAATGCCACTTTCAGTATTACCCTGTGTTATTCTTCTATAGCTGAACACCGACATGCGGTCAGTATTATTCAACAGTGTGTATACAGCAATTGATGATTGCAGTAGGGGGCGCTTATGACATACAGTATGACACACTACATGCATTTGCATCCGGCAGCGGTGCTGCAACAAAAAAAAGACAGGGAAACAGTGATAACAAAACAATAACTGATGATGGATGGTGTGTTCCTGAGTGGCTGCTTAAATGGTACAGACAGTGTGGCCTGCAGCCAGCCCCTCTTGATATAATTGTACATAATGTTGCTGAAACTTTAGTAAGCTGTGTGAATTATGGATTCTCTTCGCTTTATCAGTGCATGAACCCTTCCCTAAGTCCATTTTGTATAACTCAACACTTAGGATGTACTTATGTACTGGTAATGTCTATTCTCATTCACTGGCCAGATGACGAAGCACCAGGCCGCCGTGTACACGCCGTTTATGCAAATCTCTCTTTGAAATATTTGCGTCAAAAGGTTTCCACCCAAGAAAAGCAGACTGCACTTAATGCGCGCTGCGTTTGCATGCCCCGGCTGGAGCTTCAAAGCATTTGAATGGACAGCTTTTGCTTGCTCACAGAGGCATTTTGGACTCCAGCTGATTTCTGGGGGGAGCGGTGTTTGGGAATGCTCTCTCTCTCTCTCTCTCTCTCTCTCTCTCTCTCTCTCTCTCTCTCTCTCTCTCTCTCTCGGCACTCGCCAGAACCAGCGCCTGCGTCGGCGGCCTGGGTGAGAGAGCGTCTGCCGCGGCCTCCTTCGCTCCTGTCCTCTCCAAACCCACCACCATGGCCTGCTTCTCAGCGCGGCCAGATGGTCCTTTGATCTGCCTTCCCTCAGAGAACCTGCCCATTCTTTTGATAAGCGACTCGCTTTCCAACGTGACGCGGGCCGTCTCCATGCCCCTCGCTGAGCCCGTGGCCGTGCTTCAGACTGCGGTGCGCGTGCATGCGCTTGGTTCCCGCGCCTCCGGCACGCACCTCTGGTCACCTCAACCCAGTTAGGTGGGGCTCGTGGGCTCTCCTCCTATAGCTGTTCTCGAGAGTGTATGTAACGCTATGTAGACTGAACGCCGAACAGAGTATCCCGGCTCTCTGTTTTCCTACCACAGAGGCCATGGTTCTGTTTATTTATATATTTTGTTCACTATTTGGAAGACATTCACAGATTTTTGCTCAATAAATTATCATTTACTGGGCCAGCGTTTTGGACAATGACCAATGTCCATCCACAAATGTTCAATAACCAACGTTTATTCGGTTATATATATAACCTAATAAACAAGTATACGAGACTATATTAGACCTTGTTACGGTGCATCCATCCTGCTCGGATGCTCTGCCAGGTTCCCTTTCAATCAACTTGTGTGGTCTGGGAATGCAGGGGGAAGTAGGCTAGAGAGTGGCAGGGAGGAGCCGGAAGATTCCGGAAACAAGGGCAGTCAGGAAACACAGGCCCAAGGTTGTTCTGGGGCAAACAAAAAAAACGAACGAAGCGAAAGAGATAGAGATGGATGGATAGAGAGAATTGATTAGAGACGATGGAGACCATTCTTGTCACTAGTAGTGCAGCCGTGTTCCCGGATCCTGAAGTTTTTTTCCCTGTTGTTCTCTGCCTGTGGATCCACAGATGTCTCTGGACATCCCTGGATCCACAGGTAGTGCAGGCAATGGGCAAAGAGGCTTGGGAAACATGAGAAGTGCATGAGAAGGATAGTAGGGAATACCACCACCAGGACTGTGCATGTTTTCCACTTGTACCACAGTTGCAGATGGTGTTGATTACACATGGAGCTACTTTCACCTCTAAAGTTATTGGCATTTTAGCAACTTGAAAGTATTGAAATTAAAATATTCCTCCATGGCGCTTTGAGCATATAGTTTTCTTGCGCTAATCATGACACAACGGCGTTTGATGATGACATGGCTGTACACGGGTACGCTGGTTAGCCGGTGTGATCAATCTGGGTTTAAGAGATTAACCGCGAGGGATCCAACTGTTCATGGTTTCAGTGGCCTCTTGCCAGTGGCATAATAAGGTTTTAGACTCGGCTTGGGAGGGTTATCACAACCTTAAAGCCAAAGTGAGCGCTAACCGTTAGTAATTGGCCTGTTGTGTGTGTGTGTGTGTGTGTGTGTGTTGTTTTTCAGGATTTTTCTCCTCACTTTGCTATCAAATTGATTCCATCTCCATTTCACATGATTGCATCTCCAACATGTAGTAACTTTATGTTCAACTGATGGGTTGTGCTATGTTCTATACCATTGTAATACAATGAAACCATTCATCATCACAACTAACAAGCAGAATAAAGTTCTGCAGATCTACCCTTTCCTTGAAGTTCTACAGGGCAGCGTCTCCCTGGTGTGAACTATCTAAAACATGATTCAGCTAACAACTCCCTGGCTGACGCAATATTAATTGTATTTCTGCAAATGTGCCAGTGTTCAGATGAGTACGACCGCTATCAGTTATAGACCCTGCCTAACTCTGAGTAAATCTAGTAGACATCTTGGGAGGCATTATATTAGTGTGGGGATTATTTCAAAAGAAGAAACTTTCTTTAGGTATTAAATTCTGCATTGATTCCCTCCGTTCTTCGGGGTGAATTTTTATAAGTCAGAAGACAAGTGTTCTGTATCTGATCAAAGTCAAGGGTAGGCAGCCTTAATCCCTCCTCAAGTAGCATTATGGTGCCGATGCTAGCGATGCAAATGAGCCGCACTAATCCTTGCCATCATTTTGTCTCTCTTTTTTTTTTTTTTGCCTCATCTTTTTCGCTTTTGAAAGAGACGAAGCCCGTTCTCTTCAAATCAATCGCGCGTGTTAATGATTTAGTCGGGAACACGCAAAAAAAAAAAATGCTCGGCGCCTCCCCCTTTTTCACGCGGTGACTTAACTGCTTCAGAAGGCCTGACCGCGGATAACGCAGCTCGTGCCAATGAGGTGCTGGGGACCAGTTTATTGAGACGGAGTGCCCGTGTTGACGCTGCATGACGGCATTGCGCACAACAGGGACGCTACGTCACGCCACCAGAACGAAGGGGCCTTCCCCGCGGTGCAGCTCTCTGCCACTCAAGACAACAGTGAGTGTGCCCGGTTGGAGGATTATCACGTATAGGTGGTTCTTGTTAAGAGGCTGTATAGAAACCCGCATGTCTTGGCAATTCTGCAGCACAGCACACTGTATCCATCTGTCAGGCCCTGCCTTCCGCGGGCGCCTGTGAGGCATCATTATTATTGAGTTACGACCAGTGATCTCCTTGTCGTCAATCAGAGTATCGGAAATCTCTTACAACCTCAAGGAATGTGTGTGCTTCGTGATGACGATTTTTACAATGTTTAAAAAATTGTAAAGGTTGTTTATTGATATGTACTGTAGATTTAGATGCACAATTGAAATGTATGGGACTTTTATTTTGTAAAGTGCTGAACTCTGCACATTAAAAGAGATTGGGCCCATAACTGGTAATGTTGGTTGCTGAGGGTATCAGAATGGCTTGGTGCAATATAGAAATGCCAATAAATGCTAAACTGTCTTTTTGTTGTAATAACTCACAAATATATACAATATACAATATGCAACTAGATTTTTACATGGCCTAGTATTTGTTCACCACGTATTTCACCACAACTCCTGCCCATTGCAGATTTGAGATGCCGTATATAGAGCAGACATAGTTCAGAGCAGTTGGTAGGGTTAAGACCTGTCTCAGCCATGTTCTTCACCCGTCTCTAAAAATAGCTTTCGTTTTCCTGGCTGACATTCCTTGAGGGACACAACTTACTTTATTGCGGCCCGGTTATGACAGCCCTCAAGTGAACTTTCCTGATTCTGACAATTGAAATAATTGTAAGCCATTGTTTCTTATTTTCAGTTATTCTTATCGTCATCCTGCCCAAATAAAGCAACAATGTTTTCCCCTTGTCAGCCAGTGTTATATGTCTAGAGAAGGGTTATTTCCATACCCTACACATCGCTCTCTAAAAACACTTTAAAACATGGGGGCTGTCGGCATGCATAAAAAACATCACATTATTCCGGCGTTGCCTTTTAAAATATGCATGCTCTCTGAGGTCTTATAATAAGTGACTTGGTGTTTTTTTTTTCCCACAGTGGCTCACAGCTGGCGCTTTTCTGCTACTTATGAAAAAAGACAGCGTGTTTTGGTTTTAGGCTGCAGTTGACCGATACCAGTTGAAATGATTTAGCCCGTAAAACCCACCTCCGTATGCTGCTTACACCAGACCGAGCTTTTAGCGGCTTGCGCCGTAACCACATGTGATTTCTTAGTCAACATCATGAGAGTGGAACTTCTCTGCATGTTCTCTCTTCGGTTACTTTGCAGGAATCGACTTTCATTGCTGTGATGTGGTAAAAAAAAAACTGAACAGTTTAACGTGTCACAACAAGGTGCCCTTTTATACCTGTCAAAAGGAGCTAAAAGCCATCGATCTTAATGTACTGTAGTATTAGTCATTTTAATATACTGTAGTTGTCTGTGTCTGCGTCGTGATGTCGTATAATGTGTCGGTTGTAGAGTGCGTCAGTTAATTACTGAGAACTGAGACCACTTACTTCCTCTGGCGTCCTGACCTTGCCTGAGGTGTCTCTTCATTTGCAATCAGGGGTTTTATCGCTTTGTGTGGAGGCAGCCATTTATATCACCTCTTAAACCAATTATGTCAAAAGTGTGTTATTCACACATCTAGTCGGCCTCATATGTCTTAATTATCAAACATAATTAGACAAATGTTTGACGTGCATATGCATAATTATAAATTCACCCATGGCACGGCATGTGAAAGATGTAAATTGATTGCATTTAGAGTTTCTTTACCCGCAGAATGGAAACTACGAGAGCTACGCTCCTGCTGTTTGTATTCTTATTTCTGGAGTCGGTTTGTGCTTTGAATATAAATGGCCGCTTGACCCTGGAGGACCATCCCCTGTGGGCGGTCTCCCTGTCTGTTTGGCGTGGCGGTCAAAGCACATCAGTGTCACCGCGGCACCGCTGTACGCCTGACAATTAGCTGCAGCATTAGTGACACGTACGGCGCCCGCCGTCACCGCCGTCACCTCGTGGCGCCCCGCGCCCCGACAGGACAATTGTTGAATGTCCATTTCATGGTTTATTGGTCCGTTCTTGGCAAACGTCAAGGCTCTTACATGGCCGACCACCATGATTGATCATTGTAAAACTATTATGCCGTAGCTGAGGGGATCCGCGAGAAGGGCCCGACGCACGTCCAGAGTCGCCGCCGACCGCCGCCCTAGCCCGAAGC
>JAOPUI010000008.1:14938919-14946419 GCA_027123135.1 Urophycis floridana | reverse complement strand
CACACGCACATAGTATACATAATAATACGATTCAGCGGGTCAAAAACCCTTTAGATGCAGTGTTCGAGCAATACCTCTGTATGGCCTGAACGAACACCAACAATATAAAACACGCACATACATATGAAATATGTACATATACATATGAAGTGTGTGTGTGTGTGTGTATGTTTGTGTGGCCGTAGCTCAGTGGATATAGCGGGCGGACAAGTTGTCCACTAACCCTACGGTTAGTGGACATGTTGGGCCACACACGTGCTGATTGTAAGTCGCTTTGGACAAAAGTGTCTGCAAAATGCCCCCTTTACCCTTTACCCACACACACAGAACAGAACACAAAGTACAGCCCATTCCTCATGCACTACACAGCAACCCACACTCTTCATGTGCCCCGGCCGTGAAGAGTGTGCGTTGCTGTGTCGTAGCTTTGCTGTAGTGTTGCTTTAGTGCTGCTGTAGCGTTGCTGTAGTGTTGCTGTAGTGTTGCTGAAGTGTTGCTGTAGCGTTGCTGTAGCGTTGCTGTAGCGTTGCTGTATTGGTGCTGAAGTGTTGCTGTAGCGTTGCTGTATTGATGCTGTAGTGTTGCTGTAGTGTTGCTGTAGCGTTGCTGTATTGTTGCTGTAGTGTTGCTGTAGTGTTGCTGTAGAGTTGCTGTAGTGTTGCTGTATTGGTGCTGTAGAGTTGCTGTAGTGTTGCTGTAGTGTTGCTGTATTGGTGCTGTAGTGTTGCTGTAGTGTTGCTGTATTGGTGCTGTAGTGTTGCTGTAGTGTTGCTGTATTGTTGCTGTAGTGTTGCTGTAGTGTTGCTGTAGTGTTGCTGTATTGGTGCTGTAGTGTTGCTGTATTGGTGCTGTAGTGTTGCTGTATTGGTGCTGTATTGTTGCTGTAGCTATGCGGTAGTGTTGCTGTAGAGTTGCTGTAGCGTTGCTCCTCACCGGCCGTCCCGTCCGCGGGCACAGAGGCCAGGACCGCACAACGAGTCGTCTGCGAGCATCCGCTGTTGATCGGGGTGAGGGTGTGAAGCTGTGAAGGTGATGAACCGCGCTGATCTCCATAGCAAACGAGCCCCCCGGGACCCCCGGAGCTTTAGGGTCCATCAAATATTTATGGCGTGTTCATTAAGTATTGAACAAGCCTTTAAAAAGTATTTAGACAAGCAAGGCTTTCATTATGGGGGGGGGTTATGGTCTCTGGGCCGGGCGAGTCGAGTTGGGGGAGAGCAGAGAGGAGGGCTGAAAATCGAAGGGGAAGCCAGCCTTGTGTAGGGCTGGAGGAGGAAGAGGGGCCAGGGAGGTGGAGGAGGAGGAGGAGGAGGAGGAGGAGGAGGAGGAGGAGGAAGAGGGGCCAGGGAGGTGGAGGAGGAACATTGGGAGGGAGACGTTTTTTTGGCTGAGTTGGTAACAGACTGCAGAAATAGAAAGGGATGGGAGGAGAGAACTGGAGACAGATAGGAAGGGTTTACTTTAGGAGAACGGGGAAGTGGCAGGAAAGAGGATTGGTAACACAGTGGTAATGTCTTTTTTGTTGATTTTACTAATATCTATTCAAATACCACAATTTCTTGTTTTTTTTTTGTATTTGGAAAATGGAAGGATTTAGGTATTGAAACATTGTTTTCTTGTAAACTGTTCTTCATGACTTGCTTTTCATCGTTTAGTTATTGTCGCGTTGTGTGTTCCAGGACTCCGAAAAAAACAAAAACAAAAAAAAAAAAAAACAACACCCCGCAAACTGAGCGATGAAACAGCTCTCCACGCCCTGGAAGAAACGAACGAAAAACGATATTCATTAAACATTGATGGAGCATTCAGCCAGCGGTTGGACACACCAAGGTTTTCTGTATTGAATGATTCAGCCGGGTTTTCAGCGAGAGGGGAAACCAGGGGCCAGATGAAAACCCGGCGCCGGTGCAGCGAAACGCCCTCAGAAACACCCGCGTGTGTGTGTTTGGGGTTTCCATGCAGAATTCCGCATTCATCAAAAAGCTGGGAGATGAGAATGTGCGTAGATCCGCAGCCCTCGGACAGCACACGTAAGCAGTGTTGGAAGTCAGTGTGATCGTGCCAGGGCTGATCTTGGAAGGACAACTCTTTTTTTTTTTTTAGTCGGAGCGGTGGACTCGTGGAATATCTTGCAATGTCACCGACAACTCTATAGACTCTATGCCTTTTGTTCACTTTGAGGAGGCTTTGTTGGTTTGACATCTTTGTCATTTGTGCATTTGCTTTGTTTATTTAATGACTTCATTTTTTTGTGGTGTAGCCTTGGCGTTGTTGTAAAATGACGAGATTTTGAAGAGATTTTTTTTTAACAAATGTATGAATGACACCATGAGCGAAAGGCAGAGAGGGAGAGAGCTATTAGCCTCACGCATGTCCAAAGACATCACGACGAAGGCCCTTTTGAGTAGATGTGTATGCCGTAGCCGTGTGATTGCTGGAGTTTGGGAAAACGGTTGTGGAAAACGATTGTGCCCCCGACCCAGGCCAGGCCTGTCTGACCGGGGGAGGTGGGGGGGGGGGGGGGCAGACAGGTATGCCTCAGCATATAAAAACCTGAGCTGGCAGATCCGTCTCTTTCCCAGGCGAGGAGATGATGATGATGATGATGATGACGATGATGATGATGATGATGAGGAGGAGGAGGAGGAGGAGGAAGATGATGATGATGATGATGGGTGGTCCTAGAACCGTGTTTGGTCAATTGTTGAGTTGACCAAGGAGTTGATGGGGTGTTGACTCTAACCTTGCTCACGCCCTGCACAACCTCAGCACCCAGTTTCAGGTTTGCATGAACAGAGAAGCCCTGTGCCACTGTGTGCAGGGCTTCTCCACGACTTCTCCACGTGAGGGCCTCACGTTGTGGAGTCGAGTGCAGACAGCGAGAAGGCAAGACGGGTCCGTCCCACGGAGAAGAGGTGGCGAATCGAGAGAAGGAAAAGGGGAAGGGAGCAAAGTGAAAAGGAAGAGGTCGAACCACGACGTCGAAGCAGCCCGTCAGATGAAACTCGAGCGGCGCGCCACAGATCACGCACGGCGGGGCCAAGCTAAAGTAAACAACGTGAACAAACTAAAGTAAACAACGGCGTCCATCCTTCTTTCCGTCTCCACGCCGCGCAGAGAGGGCAGAGAGCGCCGCCGGGGCGCGTTCGCCTCTCGCCCCCCCCCGGTGTCTCGATCGTCGGCGTTTCCGCCACTCTGTGCAAAACGCACAGACTGTCAAAAGCCTCTTCTTCGCCCTCTGTTTACCCTCTGGCTCTCTCGAGCAGGTGTTGATGCATAGCAGGGTAACCAGGAAGTGGCGGTGACACCGGGGCCCGGCCCCGCCGTAATGATGCTGCGATGAGGCTTAATGGGGCTGAAAACACGGGCCGACCGACGCGCAGGCTGGCGGCACAGTCAGGGAGAGGCACAGTCAGGGAGAGGCACAGTGTGGTGCGAAGCTGCTTCGAGCTCATCACAGATGTTACACACACACGCACGCACACAAACACACATGCGCACACACACACACGCACACACACACACACACACACACAGACGCACACAGAGACAGAGAGTGAGAGAGAGAGATGGGAAAGGTGAGAGAAAGACAGAGGAGAAGAGAACGACACCAAGGGAGACGGAAATAGGCAAAGACGCGGCGGTATGGAGAGGGAGGTGGAAGTGTGAGAGACAGGAAGGGAGAGAGAAAGGCAGGGGGAGGGAGGCGGAAATAAGCAAAGACAGAAGGACAAAGAGGGACAGCCAGGTACAAGTGAAATATAAGAGGGAGAGCGTCCAAGGGAGAGACAGAAACAAGCACAGAGAGTTAGAGGGAGGTAAAAGTGAGAGATTGGACAGACACGGAGGGACGGCAATAGGTAAAGACACGGGAACAGAGAGGGAGATGGAAAGCAGGCCAAGCGACAGAAGGAGGGAAAGAGAGGGAGAGAACTCGAGAAGGTGAGAACTTGGCCCGCTGGCCCGCTGTGAAGTTAAGCAGACAACGACTTAGTGCAAAGTCAAGCGAGCTTAAGTATTTTTCATTTCCTGAAATGTCTGCGTCCTCTTCTTGAGAAAGTGTACCTTGTCGGCCATTTGTGCCCAGGAGCTGGCTTAGTCGCTCAAATTCAATTACCGCAGCCGGTTTGCCCAGCGCGTTGGGTTGTACACATCGCTACTCCGTTTCCCTGCCAGCTCCGCCGAGACGGCACAAATGAAGCCAGTGGAAGAACTGACGCAAAGTTAATTTAACTGGTTCACAGATTTTTTCCCACACGCTCAGGGGAGACGCTTTGCGACTGGATCAGAGGCGAGGGCATCTGCCCTCACTGATGCAGATTTCCATCTTCTCTTCTTTCTTGATCACAACAGCATGTGATTACAAATAATACCATTAACCTAATTTCACCGACGTGGTTCAAGATAATGAGACCTAGGAAGAAAAGGCAAGAAATGTTGGATGAAACCATTTCTGTTTAAAACATGGCTGCTTTGATGACCGACTTGTGGGTTGGTATACCCTGTTCATTAGCATGGGGAAAGTATGTAGCAAAATGGATTTTAAACAGATTGAAATAGTTTTAATACAGAATCACAGCTGCACTCTGTGTTTGTAGTACACGCGCAGACTGAAGAACTAACCTGGACGTGACTGAAACTATGATGAACGCTAGAACTAGCTAGCATAGCGCTACAACCACAATGTCAAGATCGTCAAGCCTTGTGAGCGATAAAACACGAATCAATTCTTAGATGCCGTGACACACTTAGTCCACAGTTTGCGGTACCCCGGACGTAAAATACTATAATTATAATGTGATATATATGACAATGCTGCGGTCCATCATTCCAGTGGTGGAGGGTTCTCCACCATACCGGTCTCAGTGCTCTCAACGTTGTGATTCTCCTTTCACTCCAGCTTCAGTGTTTCTCTTACCTTTAGTGACGCTCCGTTCCCATTCGTTTTCGGCACACGCAACAACTTCATTACTAAACCCAATTATGTAGCTTGTAAATCTAAAAGAATAATCACTTAAAACTCAAATTGTTCCATAATTCCTGTTCACATTCATTAGATGGTTTTCCAACCCGCGTATTGCTCTCTAAACATAAGGGCTCACTAATTACTATTTTCAAAATCTCTTCTCCATCGAGCAAGATTTTTTACATAATCTACTCAAATCTCATTTTACTTATTATTATTTAAAGGTAGCTGTAAACAGTCCAGTTGTTGTAATTAAAGTGTGTTAAAGCCAGCAAAAAATATGCTGTACGCCAATAAAGACTGAAACACAGCATTTAACGTTGGCAAAAATTTGCCAACCAGCACACCCCGCTGAAAGCCAATCAAATTCTAGTCTAGACTAGTCTGTACTTGTATGTAGACTTTTTACACACTGCTCCACTTTTACTTTATTTTCACCAATGACACTCTGTGTCCTGTACATATTCAACTGTCAATTTGGATTGGTTGTTTTGTGTCACTGCATGTATTCCACGCTGGTCGCTCCATTTAGCCACCATTGAGCTGCCTGTTTTTATGCTAAACGCCAGGAAGAAAAAAAAAGGACGCTGCTCTGAATTGAATGATCTTTTTCGAGTCACCGTGTGCTAGTTTGTCATTCAGCGTGACCGCGGTGCCGTCGGCCCACTTATAAATAATCAGGATAATGACTGAACCGTCGTTAGTGCTGGCAGTTGTCGAATAATTACATGAAAGATCAATCGATACGTGTCGATCTAACACTGCTGGCCAGGGTTTGGGTGGAGTAGTTTACACAACCCCCTCTACGCCCACCCCACCTCCACCCTGGCCAAGCCCCACACGGTCTCTACACATCTCGGCTGGACCACTTAGTGTGCATTCTTTGAAAAAAAAGGAAATTGATAAGAAATGGACCGCACAGTTAAACTAGCCAATCACTTACATGAAGCAATGCATCCGTGTGTGTGTGTGTCTTTGAGTGCCTGTCTGTTTCTCTATCTACCTTTCCCTCTAGGACCCCTCTTTCTCTACTGGTCTTAGCTGAAGTAATTGATCAATTAGAAAGACAAAAACAAAACGCACTGAAAAAGCTGGCACAAATGCACCGCAACAGACCCAATTTTGACACGTGTTTCCACACAGAACACAAGCAACTGTGGTAAATCTGTCAATGCTAAGCTTAAAAGGGGGCAAGTCCCCTTCCCCCAGGTAACATAGAATGAGTACAGGGGTAGTTTAGTAGTTCCCTCAGGGGTTCTAAGCAGAGATGAAGTGCACTTCCATGCAAAATAAATGTGTGTGTGTGTGTGTGTGTGTGTGTCTGTGAGAGTCTTAGATGAAGACATTTAGTGACGTACTACTAAATATGTTTCAGTGCAAAGGTGCGCAGCAATACATTCAAGTTGGCTTCATACATTTTCTGAGGCCTCTTACAACACCGTTTCTCTGCTTTCATTTAAACCCAGGGAAGTGGAGCTATCTTAAATCATTTAATAGTTTTTCGCGGAAGTTCTTCATCTTCAATCAGTGCAGGGTGTCCTCTTGAATTGGCACATTTAACTTCCTATTTCATGTGAGATATTTTATACTTTATATATTTGTTAGGATTAGGAAGTGAGACTGCATCCCTGTTCAAGCACTGGCATACATCTTGCATGGCCCACCGGTCAGTGGCACACACTCAACTGGCCACACAGACACACACACACACACACACACACACACACACACATTGGCTGGGCTAGGCTGTGATCTGATGGTCCACGAGGTGCCGATGGCCCGCTGGTCGCTCTGCATGTCTGTCTTCCTGTAATCACGCGTGTGTCGCTTCCTATATCCTCCTGTCACTCCGTCCGTCTGTTGGCCTGTGTTTCTGTCTGCCTGTTGGACCCAGCGACTTGAAAACAGCTCTGCTCTACATCTGTGTTTGTTTGCCTTGTCTCGCTGTCTCTCCTGCCCGGCATCCGTCTGTGTATTTATCCTCCTGTCTGTCTCTCTCGGCCCGTCTGTGGCTCCTCTCCAGCCAGACAGGGGGCTGCTGATCCATGGGGAGATTAGCCAGGGAGCCCTGCTGCAGCTGCACCCCCTCCTCCTCCTCCTCCTCCTCCTCTGCCTCCTCCTCCTCCTCCTCCTCCTCCTCCTCCTCCAGGGAATCAGTGTTGGGTGCTTTTTTTTAATGTCCGCTAATCCGGATTACAGAGCGGAGGCTCATCAATTATGTCCGTCCTGCGCCTGAGACGCCGACCCCGGCCGCTTCGCTGAGCACCGGTTCCCTTCACACCAACACACTGAACACACACTGAACACACACTGAACACACACTGAACAGACACTGAACACACACTGAACAGACACTGAACACACACTGAACACACACTGGACACACACTGAACACACACTGAACAGACACTGAACACACACTGAACAGACACTGAACACACACTGAACACACACTGGACACACACTGAACACACACTGAACAGACACTGAACACACACTGAACAGACACTGAACACACACTGAACACACACTGG